>CM075435.1:5221149-5268094 GCA_037832385.1 Rhizophora apiculata | reverse complement strand
TAAAAATAATAATAATAATAATAATAAACCTTTAGCCATCAAAAGCAACTAAGCTTATATGCAATACTTGATTTCCTTTTTCTAACAAAATCATGCCTTGTGTCTATCATACCTTACACCATAAAGCACTTTTAGTAATGGATTAAACATCATTACTTAAGGGCATTAAACTACTGCTTAATCTCTATGGCAACAATTTTTTTATGCACAATTTTTGATAAGTGTTACAATAGCCTTTATGCAATGGTTTTTAGAGGTTATTGTTATGAAAAAAATTAGTATTGCACTAAAATTTTAACAAAGCAATTTTTGACATCAATAATATCGAATTTTGAGAATTTTACACAGTGTTTTATAAGTGCAAAGGCAATAATTAGTTAACCAATATTACTAAAGTAGTTTAAGGTTATAAAAATAATAGTGTCCATATGAAAAGGCCACATTTTTTAAACGAAATGGTAATGTTTTTAAGATTCAAAAGTAGTGGTAATGTAATATAAAAGTAGAAGTCATGAGAGATAAAGGTAGCTTTTTCAGGTAATAAATGCAGCAATTTTAAGTAATAAAAGCATTAGTTTTAAGAAACAAAAGCAACGATTTTAAGTAGTAAAAAATAGTGGTTTTAAGAACTAAAAGAAGTGCATTTAAACCTAAATGGTGGCAATTTTGAATATTAAAGGGAGCAATTTTGAGGAACAAAAATAGTAAATTTGAGAAATAACAATAACAATTTTTATACCTAAAGATAATGGTTTTAAGAACTAAAAGAAATATTTTTAAACCTAATAGCAACAATTTTTAGTAACAATCATATCAAGTTTAGATTGTTTATACTAATTTCTTGCTTCACTTATTCACAATTGATAAACAATTGTTGAAATCATAAATACTTTATGTGTTCACCAATCATCCAAACAAATATAAAAGATTTATAAGTATAGAAGCTATAAAAATAGTATTCTTAAATACATATATTTAATATCTTTTTTATTTTTAGTAGTATTCTTTGATGGTGGTTAATCTGATATATCAAAGATGAAAAGTTATACATTGGAAAATAACTTACACATTTTTGATTTTTTGATATATGATTATAGTTAATAATAAGAGTATAAATATATATCTTTTTTTGAAATATGTACAATGATTGCATCTATGTAATAAAACTTTTTTTTTCTTTATTTATTCTTCATTGATCTTGATATTCTTCTTTCCCTAAAATTGGTTTTGACTTCTGCCATGCTACCAAGTCTCATTGGTAAAGTTAGCATAAGGCCTTGGCTTGGCCTTGTAGGGGTAAGAATCCCTTTTCTTTTCCTCCTAATGATTAAAAAAAAAAAAAAGCCATGCAAAGCATTTGAGCTAATATGCAATACTCGATTTCCTTTTTTTTAAAAAAATAATGACTTGTGTCTATCATACACTACCCATAAAGCACTTTAAGTAGTAATCAAACATCATTGCTTAATCTCTAAGGCAATAGTTCTTTGGGCGCAACTTTTGAGTGCTATAATAGCTTTTATGCAATGATTTTAAAAGTTATTGCTACAGGAAAAAAAATTATTGTACTAAAGGTTTAACAAAGCGATTTTTGATATTAATAATATCAAATTTTGAGAATTTTACATAGCACATCATATGTGAAATGACAACGATTAGTTACCAATAAGGACAATTTATATTTACAACTATAGTAGTTTAAGGTTATAAAAGTTGTAGTGTCAATACCATAAGGCAACATTTTTAAGATGAAATCTTAATGTTTTTAAGTTTCAAATGTAAGCAGTAATGTGACATAAAAGTAATAGTTATGAGAGATAAAGGCAACACGTTTAAGTAATAAAGGCAACATTTTTAGATATTAAAGGCATTAGTTTTAAGAAACAAAGATAACGATTTTAAGTAGTATAAATGCAATTTTGATACTTAAATGTAGCAGTTTTAAGAATTAAAAGAAGCATGTTTAAACGTAATAACAATAATTTTGAGTGTTAAAGGAAGCAATTTTGAGGAACAAAAGAAATGAGTTTAAGTAATAAAAATAGCAATTTTGATACTTAAAGAAAACAATTTTAAGAACAAAAAGAAGTGTTTTTAAACCTAATGGTAATGGTTTTTAGTAACAATTGTATGAAGTTTAGATTGTTTATACTAATTTCTTACTTCACTTATTCATAATTGATATAAAACTGTTATAATAATAAATACTTTATGCATTCACCAATCATCCAAATAACTATGAATGATTTGTAACTATAAAAATTATAAAAATAGTATTCTTAAATATACATATTTAATATAGTCTACAATATAGTCTACAATATCATCAATAAAAAGGTTTAGTCCATAACATATCTACTTAACAAGCATTATTATCATTAGTATTGTCATTATCCTACACAAAAGGAAACAACTAAGTGAGTATATTGAAAATGTACACCTATTGAAGATTAAATATATGAGTTCAAGCAATTAAAAACATAACCAATCAATTAAAATTAAGGAATGAACCTAGTTTAATGGATTATGGATACCCTCTATAAGAGGTTTTTTAGTCCGTTAATTATGAGCTTTTTCTTCTTTGCAACCCTTAAAGAATAGTGGCTCATAATCTACTTGCTGTTAGGTCAAAATAGTTCTTTCAGCATTTTGATAATCTATTATTCATTTAGTTAGGAAATTTTAAGTGCTTTTGTGGTTCAAAAAATTTTGCAATTCCACGTGCAAAATAGGTAAGAATTGTAAGCACATTATAAGCATAATAGTAGTTCGCAACATTCTTACTAAACTCACATATATGCCAAAAAAAATAAAGGAAGACCCTTATGAATAGGTTCCAATGTTTGGTTTAGAAGATTAATTCAACCATAAACCAAAATGAAGGAATAAATATTATAAAATATTATTGCATGAAAATTAGGAATATTGTGACATTATCATAATAGAGGAGTTTTATCAATATAGTACACTAAAATGAAAAACAAATGATATATCTTGTAAATTGTATGAGCTAAAAATATGTTCAAATGCACATTCAAATTATAGGGAGCAAGTAAGAGGATATTCTTTTTCTTAAATTGATTTACCACTTCAGGTATTTTATCCACGGTTCTCATCAATTAAACCAATGTATAAACAATTTTATGAGTAGAAGTCTTGAAATATAATATTGTCCCATAAAATTACACAAAACTCATGAACATAATAGATGAGAGTTGGATTAGAAAGGTATTATTATTTTTTTCTCTTCCATCAACTCATCTTATTGAGAGTAATTTCAGTTGGTGATCTTAAAAGCATACTTGATAGAATTTAATCGACCTAAGGCAGACCATAGATACGACTGCAAGGAGATATGGCAATAATTATATGGAGGCAAATTACATGTTTACCCCTCATATAATATTAATTAGGCTTCACTCTTACAACATGATATTCTTAAATGTGCCAACATATCTATTACTATGCTAAAATTTTTTTACTTAAGTAGTCTATTAGGAGTGTATGCTTTTTCATTTCTTTTAAAAGGAGTCATTATGGGATTATTAAATGAGCGTTTGTAGTCCTTTTAGTGTTGGTTATTTAATCCTTACATAATCTTAACTCTAAAAAATAATAACAAGATGAATAATTATTGAATAATAAAGTAAGAAATATAAACAATTGAAAATAAAAGAAAGATAAGGAAAGAGAAATCAAACATAGATTTATAGAGGTTCGACTATTCTTTTAGCTTAAGTCCTCTTTTAAAAGTTATCATCTTGAGAGTTTTTAATCCACCATCATAACCTTCTTCCTTGGGTGAAGATCAAACCCTTTAAAAGTTTACTTATTGACATGTGTCAACCTTACCAATCACCCTACTTGTTGATCAAGTGCTAAACTCACCAAACATTACCCTCATTGATCTAGTGTCAAGCTCACTATTCACTTTGCATATTGATCCAATGTAAACTTACTTTTACAACACTTAAGTCATTAGACCTTAAACACAAAACTTTATGAAGTTCTTTTTTCTTTTTGTTTTTTTTACAAAATCTAAATATTTGTCTCTTTTAAGTACTACATCTTCTTTCTTTATTTTAATTTAATAAAGTATATATTTTTTTTTAACTTAATGTGTTCAAGGCCTTTAACCTTGTTTACATACATCAATAGATAGATATTTAGATTTTACTAGCCATTATAAATGAGAATATCTTGCCATATAAAGAGTAAATCACAATATGGACCAAATCTAAAAGCTTGTTTATGACGTATTGGTTAACCATTGGATAGATTCGATCGACCAGTCCAAACTCTCTAGAATTTCTCAACTTTCTACATCTTTATCACATTAGTCAATCAATTTGTTTGGTCAATTGATCCAAACTTTTTATTAAAATTAGCTTTTTGTAATTAAACACTTTGTTCTCATCTAGTTTACCATAGGGATAAGTTTGGTTAACAAATTCAAATTTATTGTAACCTTTCAGCATTTCGTCCCTAATCTCTATGCTTTCCAACTAATAAGTCTAGTTTACTAATCTAGACTTTTTAAAACTTTTCAACTTTTTGTATTTTTACCTTTTGTATTCAATTTCTTTTCATTTGTACTTAATTTCTTTCTTTGAGCTTAATTTCCTTCCTTGTGTGCTTAATTTCATTTCTTTATTTGCACAATCTCATTCAAAAACAATTTATTGTTCTAACACAATCTTTTTATAGTTTTTTCAATGATTTTATTCGAATTCAAATTTCATTCCTCTATTCTCACAATTTCATTCCTTTATTCTCATAATTTCATTCAAATTCTTTCTTCTTGTCAACTTTACAACATGTACTCAATTCAATAAACTAATCTTAATTTTCTTTATAATATCTTAAATCATGTGTTGTATTTTGCATTAGAAAATAAACTGACATATCTTTCCAAGCATGTGTTGTTTATAACTTAGTTCAAATCTAATTGTTTACGATGTCTTTTGAATGTTGACCAATATGGTCTATCTTAATGGTTTTCACATGCTTAAGTATTTGGGTTAGATCTTTCTAAAAACATCTCCAATTAATACATAGCTGGTGGCATTAAAAACTATATAAATACAATTTTTTAAACATGTATAACTCATCATCTAATTCATCTAAAACTAAATATAATAGTTTTTGGAAATTGACTAATAATTGGTTTATTCTTTTCTTTTACTTATGCTACTTCTTTTCATACTTATGTATTTATGTAATTCAATCTTTCCACTAAGTACACTTAAATAAATGTTAGTAATACTTAATATTTTGTTATCATGAAAATATAATATGAAACCTTAAGGACACAACATTGAGGTTGAACCTTTGGCACTAGTTCCATATATTGAGATATAGTGCAAGGGTGACACAATAGCTTTTAGACTTTATTTAATATATATATACACGCAAGAGCTTTTAGACTTTACTTAACATATATATATTATCCTCATATGGCCCATTTAGGAATCATGACCCTGATGAAGACGTCTTTAGGCCTATCCATAATAAGCATAAAGACAAAAGCAAAAAGTAAAAATGAAATATTTTTGCTTAGGGTAAAAGAAAAAAGCAGATGAAATTTACTTTTACCCAAAGTTAAAACAAAGAAAAGCAAAAAGCATATGCTTTTCTGAAAAATAAAGGAATAGTGTGATGATGAGCTTGAGTTGGCTTCATCCAAGGCTTGCTTAGCATTTTAGAGACAAAGTTCATAGATATCCTTCTCATGTTTTGGCACCAGCTAGGAGGGCATTTATATATGTCTTCCATTGGAGGAAATGAGAGGTGTTTGCTTTAATGGTGTTGAATTGTTGTGGATTAGTGGAAAACCAATACAAAACACCTTGTTTAAGAGCTTTATGTTGTTGGGTGGTAGAAAACTATTGCCAAAACTTGACTTTGTAGATTTGGCCGAGAAATGACATCCTTATGAAAGGATCATCCTTGATTTGTAATTCTTATGCATAAATCCATGGCAACTCGAAAATATAATAAAATTATAATAATTAAGGAAAAAAAGCTTAGGCAATATATATATCCTTAGTTATTAATTTTAATTAGTGATCAAGTGACTATCATGTGACTATTTTCCATAAGAGAAATATTAGGTAACAATGCTTAGAGAATAACATAGTAGCAATAAAAAAAGTGGACCGACTACATCTTTTGGAGTCCTACAAGTAAATAAAGCTAAATACAAGAAAAGTACTCTACTACTCTTATGTTGTTTTCATATTGCTTTTTATGTGTTGCTATGTAGTAATACTCTTTTCATATATGGATGACTAAGATTAATTAAGGTTTCATTTAATTAAGTGAAATTTTCTTCTTAGTGTAGTCATAATATATAGATAAAGTTCTCAAGCTCTATATTGAGGGTATTTGAGATTTTCTTTTGATATCAAGACAATAAGGAAATTGAATTAAATTTTATAAAAAAGGAACTTTCATTTTTTGTAGATAACAAAGTATGTGCACTCTATAAGCAACCCCTATAAATACAACTTTCTACATCTCCAAGTTGTGATATCACCCAATCAATACTTGCTGCATATAAAAGTGCTAAACTTTTTATTTGTTCACTCGATTAACCATGAAGAATCTTTCAATCTTTGTCATTCTCTTTCTTGTTCTCTTAATGTTTGGTGGTAAATATCTTTTTTTTCTTAGATATGGAATTCCATTCTTTAAAATACAATTATTATTATGTAAAAAGAAGAATTAGATCTATGAATATAATTTAATCAATTACACTTTTTTTTTTTTTGATTTAACAGGCAACAATGAGAAGATGTTGGTGGATGCCCAGTGCGAGCGTGTCCTGTATGGAGGCGGTTGCAATGATAATAAATGTAACAAAGATTGTATTGCTAAGTTCGGAAAAAATGTTTATGGATTCTGCTTCTTTTTTCAAAAACCAAGTGACACTTGTGTTTGTCGTGGTTGTTAATAAATTAAAATTTGTCAACTTCTTGTTTGGTAGAAGTTAATTTGTTATAATGACATCCACAATTCCAAACTAATAATAATAATAATAATAATAATTTGGTTTATAAAGTCTTCTTTATACTAATCATTATGTTCTAAATTCCAATAATGTTATATGAGTGGATCAGTATCTTTTTTTTTTTTTAGTAATATTGTATGATGGTAGTCAATTTGATATATCAAAGATGAAAAGTTATACATTGTACAATTACTTACACATTTTCAATTTATTGATATATGATTACAATTAATAATGAGATTATAAATATCTCTCCTTTTTAGAAATATATAAAATGATTGCATTTATGTAACAAAACTCTTTTTTTCTTTTTTTTATTCTTCATTGATCTTGATGTTCTTCTTTCACTGAAGTTGGTTTTGACGTTTGCCATGTTGCCAAGTCTCATTGATAGATTTAGCATAAAGCCTTGCTTGGCCATTTGGGGGTAGGAATCCCTTTTCTTTTCCCTCCTAATGATTAAAAATAATAATAATAATAATAATAAACATTAAGTCATGCAAAGCAACTAAGTTTATATGCAATACTTGATTTCCTTTTGCTAACAAAATCATGACTTGTCTCTATGCTTTCCAGCTAATACGTCTAGTTCACAGATCTAAACTTTTTAAAACTTTTTAGCTTTTTGTGCTCTTGCCTTTTGTATTTGATTTCTTTCCATTTGAGCTTAATTTCTTTCTTTTTAAGCTTAATTTCCTTCCTTTTGTGCCTAATTTCATTTCTTTATTTGCACAATCTCATTCAAAAACATTTTCTTTTTCTAACATAATCTTTTCATATTTTTTTCCATGATTTAATTCAAATTCAAATTTCTTTCCTTTATTCTCACAAAATATTATTCAAATTCTTTCTTCTTGTCAACTTTACAACATATATCTCAAATCATGTGTTGTATTTGAATTAGAAAATACACTAAGATGTCTTTCCAAGCATTTATTGCTCATCATCTAGTTCAAATCCAGTTAGTTATGATGCCTTTCGAAAGTTGACTAATATAGTCTATCTTGATAGTTTTCACATGCTCAAGTATTTGGGTTATATCTCTCTGTAAACATCTCCAATTAAAACATAATTGGTGCCATTAAAAACTAGATAGATCCAATTTTTTAAACATGTATAACTCATCATCTAATTCATCTTAAATTGAATATGATAATTTCTAGAAGTTGACTAATAATTGGTTTACTTATTTTCTTTTTTTTATATTCTTTTCATACTTATGTATTTGTGTAATTCAATCTTTCCACTAATTACACATAAATAACACATTAGCAATACTAAATATTTTGTTATCATCAAAATATATTATGAAACTTTAAGGACACAACATTGAGGATGAACCTTTGGAATTAATTCCACTTATTGGGATGCAAGGGTGACACAAAAGCTTTTAGACTTTATATATATATATATATATATAGTTATTACCCTAGTGATTAATTTTAATTAGTGATCAAAGTGACTATCTTGTAACTATTTTCCATAAGAGAAATATTAGGTAACAATACTTAGGGATTAACATAGTAACAATAAAAAATGTGGACCAATTACATCTCATAAAGTCTCATAAATAAATAAAGCTAAATATAAGAAAAAAACTCTATTACTCTTATGTTGTTTTCATATTTTCTTTTTATGTGTTGTTATGTAGTAATACTCTTTTCATATATGGATGACTAAGATTAGTTAAAGTTTCATCTAATTAAGTGAGATTTTCATTTTAATGTAGTCATAATATATTGATAGAGTTCTTAAGCTCTATATTGGGGTATTTAAGATTTTCTTTTGATATCAAGATAATAATGAAATTTAACTAAATTTTTATAAAAAAAATTTCTTTTTTCGTAAATAATAAAAGTATGTGCACTTTATAGACAACCCCTATAAATACAACTTTCTACATCTCGAAGTTGTGATATCACCCAATTAATACTTGATGCAAATAAAAGTGTTAAGCTTTTTATTTGTTTAGTTGATTAATGATGAAGAATTTTTTAATCTTTTTCATCCTCTTTCTTATTCTCTTAATGTTTGGTGGTAAATATCTTTTATTTTTCAGATATGGAATTTCATTCTTTAAAATACAATGATTATTATGTAAAAAAAAAAAAAAGAACCAAATCTATGAATATAATTTAATCAATTACTCCTTTTTTATTTTTTCTTTTCGGCTTCAATAGACAACAATGAGAAGATGTTGGTGGATGCTCAACGCGAGCATGCCCTATACGAAAGGTGGTTGCAATGATAATAAATGTAACAAAAATTGTATTGACAAGTTTGGAAAAACTGTTTATAGATTCTATTTCTTTTTTCAAAAACCAACACTTGTATCTATCATGGTTGTTAACAAATTAAAATTTGTCAACTTCTTATTTGGTAGAAGTTAATTTGTTATAATGACAACCACAGTTCCAAAATAATAATAATAATAATAATTTTGGTTTATGAAGTTTTTTTCCTACTAGTCATTATGTTCTAAATTCCAATAATGTGATATGAATGGATCAATATCTTTTTTTTTTTCAATAATATTGTATAATGGTGGTCAATTTGATATATCAAAGTTGAAAAGTTATACATTGGACAATTACTTACACAATTTTATTTTTTTTGATATATGATTATAGTTAATAATAAGATTATAAATATATATCTTTTTTTTTTGAAATATGTACAACGATTACATCCATGTAATAAAACTCATTTTTTTCTCTAATTATTATTCATTGATCCTGAGGTTCTTTTTTCCTTAAAGTTGGTTTTGACTTATGCCATGTTGCCAAGTCTCATTGGTAGAGTTAGCATAAGGCCCCTTGGCTTGGCCTTGTGGGGGTAAGAATCCCTTTTCTTTTCCCTACTAATGATTAAAAATAATTTAAAAAAAAAACTTTAGCCATGCAAAGCATCTGAGCTTGTATGTAATACTCAATTTCCTTTTCTTAACAAAATATTAATTTATATTTATCATACATTACACCATAAAGCATTTTTAGTATATTATAAGCATAATAGCAACTCCCAACATCTTTACTAAACTCACATATATGCAAAACAAATAAATAAATAAAACAATGGAAGTCTCTCATGAATAAGTTTCAATGCTTGGTTTAGAAGATTAGTTCAACCATAAATAAAAATAAAGGAATACGCATCATAAAATACAACTGCATAAAAATTAAGAATATCATGAAATCATTATAGTATAGGAGTTTTATCAAAATAATGTGCTAAAATGAGAAATAAATAAAATATCTTGTAGTTAATATGAGTTAAAAATCTATTCAGATGCACATTTAAATTGTAGGGAGTTGGCAAGAGGACATTCTTTTTCTTAAAAAGATTTTACCTCTTTAGGAATTTTATTCAAAGTTCTAATCAATTGAACTAATGTAAGGACCATTTTACAAGCAGAACTCCTAAAACATAATATTGTCCCATAAAATTACATAAAAACCCATAAACACAATAGATGGAAGTAAGGTTAGAAAGTTTTTTTTTTTTTTCTCTTCCGTCAACTCATCTTATTAAGAGTAATCTCAAATGGTGATCTAAAAAACATTTTTTTTCTCTTCCATCAACACATCTTATTAAGAGTAATCTCAAATGGTGATCTTAAAAACATACTTCACATAATTTAATCAACCCAAGGCAAACCATACACACAATTACAAAACATTATCAGACAATTTTAGCAATTTCAAAGTGTTAAAAAACACTTTTGTTTTTTATTTAACCAAAATAAAAGGTTTCCCTTGGGTTTTGACATGAACACATAACCAGAGCACATTTTCTCTAAGCAAACCAAAAATTTCAAAAAATTATCATAGATTGAATGATTAATTGAATTTTTATTATCATATTACTAAATAGTAATCATTTATGGTATATTAAATGAAATCAAATGAAAATCAAAATATATTTGCATTACATTCCATTTTTCTAAAATTACAATGTGAACAACAAAATAGAAATTTGAAGAATGAAAGAAGAGTCATTAGTAAAACTCCTTAAAATAAGCTTATATGACAATTTTTAATAGCAAGGAGCTCAATAGTTTTAAAGATCTAGCTTATTTTTGTACATATAATAACATAAAGAAATTTAGAATAGAAGATTCTTTTAATTTTGTGCAGAAAAAATGAAAAAAAAAAAAAAAAAGGAACGCGCTTTCAAAAAGTAAGGAATTGAATGAATCTTTGAATGAAAATTGTGATGATGAGAAACACAAAGACAAAACAGAAATAGACTCAATCACTTTGGTACGGTTGTTTAAACCTTTTATTGCAAAAATGAGAAAAATTAAAATAAAAAAAAAGAACTAAATTAAGATGTGTAAAAATTTGATATGAATAGAGATGCAAAAATGATACAAAACACAAATTTGATTTACTCATATACAATCATCCAAACTTATTTGAAAATAGAAAAACAGGAAGCCAAAAAAATAAAGAACAATGTACTATTAAAATCAAAAATAAATTATATAGCTAAAAATTTAAAAAAGAGAGAGAGAAAGAGAACAAACAAAAATCAAGTTAGAGTTATACAAAATCAATAAAAATTTAAAAAAAATTGAGAAATACAAACTTGCAGGAGATTAAAGGAGAAAGTTATGATTTAAAACAAGGAAGTAAGATGGCAAATCAAGTAATTAGAGTTGAAAATTGATGGGAAGATCATTGTTTAGAGTTTCTAATTATCATCAAAAATCATTTAGATAAATTAAGAAATTTTAAATGTTGTCATTAAAAGTATCATTAAATTAAAATTAAAGAAAATATTATTATTAATATAAATTAAAAATTTATTATAATAAAAATTAATTTAATTGAATCTAATTTAAATTTAATTATTTAGATAAATTTAAATAAATATAATTATATAAAATATGTTATTTATATATTAATATAAATATTTTTTAAATTATTATAATTAATATTTTTATTAAATTAATAAAATTATAATATTTTTATAATTTTTTATTAATAATATTATAATTATTATTTTATAATAATAAAAAATAATTAAAAAATTATTTTAATTATAAATTTAAATTATTATAAAATAATTATTATTATAAGTGTTTTATAATTATTGTTATAAGTGCTTGGCTATAAGGAAATAGAGACCCTCAAAATAAAAACACAAGGGTCACAAGGATCCTCAAAGAACTAATAATGAAAATAAGAAATGTCGATGATGGATTAAGATACGGGGAATTGATACAAAATTATTATGTACATAATTGACACTCGTAGCAAACATATACCAGATCATTGAGAGAATACAGATGTGATATTTCTTTCGCATAAGAATATCACTCCACCTCACAATCATACAATAAACTGGGAGGCACCAAATTGATCTTTTTTTTTTTTTTTTCTCGAAACCTCCATCTTCAATCTTCTGCTATTGATGAACACTTCACAATCCCATAGCCAAATCCTTGTATAACAGGAAATATATGACAAAAAGACAACAAGAAAGGGAGAAAAAACAAAACCCCTTTGGCACAACTTCAAAACTTCGTGAATCATCTCCAACAATGGTCTCCAACTCTGGATTTCTCGAAGCCTTCATGGGGCTGCTTCACCAAAGTTATTGATATGCCTCATCCCCTTCACCATCGTGAAAGCTTTTAATAATCACTGATTAGCCAACTTCTCTTATTGGAGATGGGTTTCTTTGATTGGAAGAGATAGATTGGGAATGAAGATAGATTGGGATGATCTATGGAGGGACAAGCTGAAGTCTTGAGATAAAGAAGTGAAGCTATAAAAAGAAGTTTAAAAGGGGTCACTTGGCTAAAACAGGGAAATAGGATGGAAGTTGGGTGGCAACTCTCTGGACACATATCAATGGTGGGAATTTGAGTCCATGCGAGTCAAGATTTGAACAACAAGTTTTTTATCGGACAATTAAATTTATGATCTTTGACCTGAAAGAGACATTTAAAGATAACTACAGTTAATGGCTGCCCCAAGTGCAACGGTTCTGCGCTATTTGTGTTGTACAAGGTGCTGTCAATCCCCAATTGCAAATTTTGGGACAAATTTGTGGAATCTTTGAAGTGTAATAATTCAAGTGTGATTTTATATAATAAATTTATAAATTTGTTATAAAAAAAAATAAAATTTTTATTTGTATTATATGAATTAAAAAAAAAATATTTTATGTTATAAATAATAATTTAATTTATATTATAAAATATTAATATATATAATAAAAGTAATTTTTATATTATTTTTAAAATATATTTTTAAATTTATATTAAAAAAATTTTAAATTTAATTTATTTAATTTTTTTAATTTTAAATTTTTTAAAATTTTATTAATATTAAATTTTAAATTTTTTAAATTTAATATATATTAAATATTAAATTATTTAAAATTTAAAATTTAAATTATTTAAATTTTTAATTTTTTTATTTTAAATTTTTATTATATTTTATATTATTTAATTTTTTAATTAATATAAATAAATTAAAATTAAATTTTGTATAACCGTAAATTTCAGAATATTAAAAAAAGTAATAATAATCTTTTTCATTGTTGTCGTGTAATCAAACGACACATGATGCAAAATCTAAAGAAAAGCTTGAGGACCCCAAAGTGTGTTTGCTTTGCTACCTGTCAATGCCTCTTCTCAGGCTCAATCAACAATCAAGAAAGCTTATCAACCCGTTTTTCTCTCTCAATTCTTGCACTTTGCCGCCACCCAAACAAGGCCATTCAGCATCTACTCTTCCCTCCTAAACCTCTGCAAAGAACCAGCGCGACTGCAACAAATCCATGCAAGATTCATCCTTTACGGCCTCCATCAAAACCCCACCATCTGTTCCAAACTCATGGACTCTTATGCCAATCTTGGCCTCCTTCGGCTTTGCAAACAAGTATGCAATTCTATATCGGAACCCACTACAGGTTTGTACAACAATCTCTTGAGAATTTTGGCTAAATTTGAAGATTACAATGATACCCTTTCGGTTTACCAAGAAATGGCCTTGAATTTCATATACCCAGATGAGGAAACATACTCAATTGTTCTGGGTTCGTGTTCTAGCTTGTTGGATGTTGTAAATGGTAAAACGATTCACGGGCATATTGTGAAGATGGGTTTTGAGTCATTTTATTTGTTGGATAGTGCTTTGGTGGAGATGTACAAAACTTTTGGTGATTGTGGTGATATTAATGATTTGAGTTATTGGAATCCTTCGATTTTTGCGGCCTCTCAAAGGCGAGATGCTAAGGAAATTTTTTGGCTTTATAAGAGAATGAGAATGGAGAAAGTTCAAGTTGATTCTTTTACTGCCATTAACTTGTTGAGGTTTAGCCTCAATTTGAGCTCATTGGAGGCAGGAAGGGCCATTCATTCTGTGGTGGTTGTGACCGGTTTGCAAACAGATATGCCAGTGAACACTGCCTTGCTGACCATGTACTCGAAGCTGGGTGATTTATATAATGCAAGATTACTATTTGAACAAATGCCTGAAAAGGATTGTTTTGTGTGGAATGTGATCATATCTGCATACTGTCAAAGTAGGTACCCTGAGCAATCAGTTGAACTGTTGAGGTCTATGGCAAAGACCGGTGTTAGAGCTGATTTATTTACTGTTCTGCCTGTTATTTCTTCAATTAGGCAGTTGAAATCTAACCGGTGGGCTTGAGAAATGCATGCTCATGTGGTAAGAAATGGATCGGATCAACAAGTTTCAGTCAGCAATTCTCTAATTGATTTGCATAGTGAATGTGATTGTTTGAACTGTGCACGGAAGGTTTTTTGATTTGTTAGCTAATGGGACTGTTATTTCATGGAGCTCGATGTTCAAGGGATATGTGAACCATGGTCAGTTTCTGGATGCTTTGTCACTATTCTCCAAGATGAAACTGGATGGACATGGTGCTGATTTTGTTGCTGTTATCAATATCTTGCCTGCTTGTGTGAATAATGGTGCATTAGCGCAAGTAAAGTACCTTTGTGGGTACTCAGTCAAACTTGGTCTAGATATGCTAGCTGCTCTTAAGACAGCACTGCTTGTCAGCTATGCAAAATGTGGGTGCATAGAGATGTCAAGGAAAGTGTTTGATGAGGAAAAACTGAGCAAAGATATAATTACCTGGAATTCAATGATTAATGCATATGCCAAGCATGGAAACTGGTCTGATTGTTTTAATTTGTACAGCCAAATGAAGCTATCAAATCTAGAACCGGATCAAGTAACCTTCCTTGGGCTATTGACTGCTTGCGTTAACTCGGGTCTTGTTAGGGAAGGACGGGAATTTTTCAAGGAGATGAAGGAAACCTATGCTTGCGTTACTAGGCCACGCAGAGCATGTTGCTGAAGCCAAAGAACTTGTAAGCAACATGCCTTTTGAATCAGATGCTCGTGTGCGGGGTCCCTTGCTGAGTGCCTGCCGGATGTACTCTGAGGATAAAGTTGCAGAATTTGCAGCTGAGAATCTTATTACTTTGGAACCCAAAAGTGCAGGAAATTACATATTGCTGTCAAACATATATGCTGCAGCAGGAAAGTGGGAAGGAGTTGCTAAAATGAGGAGTATCCTTAGGGATGGAGGACTGAAGAAAACTCCTGGCTGTAGCTGGCTGGACATAAATGGGAAAGTACATGAGTTTCGTGTTGCTGATCGATCCCATCCAAAATTGCATTGCATATATTCCATATTGAACAATCTGGAGTTGGAAATTAAGGAAGCCAGTGAGAAACTGGAAAAATATGTCTTCCCTCCTGATTTTGTTCATTTTCGGTGAATGTTGTGATGTTTTTATGCTTCCATGGTGGCTGCAGCATCGATTTGTTTGCAGGCTGCTTTGCATTATGTTTTATTACTTCTCACAATTGGACACAGATCTCTGCAAACCTGTTACATTGTTAGTGATCTAAAAGAATTTGCAGGGATCCATGGACCACTGTTGGATTGACGAAGACCAAGATATACCAGGAAGCATTTGAAGGCTTTGACTCCACTCTTTATGTAGAGCACATCCTCCCTGGCTGCCTTTCTTTGCACGGCATCCTTTCACCATTGCTACTACCTCTATGTAATAATTGAGGTGGGACAGCACGGGCAATGATACTTAAGTGGCTGTGAAAGGGACTTTTCATTGATACTAACAAAGGTCAGATGCTTTCTGTTGGTGCTTGGATTGCATAAATTCATAGATATTTCATTTCATGCTTGAAACAGCATGTAGAAATGCAAATTCTTAACGAAATGGTTCTGTGAAGTTGTCACATGGCATGTCATGGTGAATAAACAGTTGTAGAAAATTCTTGGCAGCTGAACTAATTGACATTAGAATTTGGAAAGTAAGCTACAATTTTTGTTTGAGAAAGTTTATTGTCCCAATCCTCTGTGCTCAGCATCAGTGTCTCAAAACTATCCAGAACTTAAAAATTAGTTTATTGATGGTATGAAGTTACGAGCTTGGAAATGCGAAAATGCCTTGGTCCTTTCTGTATGCAGGGCACCTAGACCTTGGCACCATAATGAAACCTATATGCATACAGAAGACTCATCACCAAGGAGAAAAGAAGAGGCCTCAACGAAGGAAACTCTCAAACTATGGGGTTTGGGGAAGAATCATATGTACTCTTTCGAGAAGCTATTTTTATGCTTAGTTTGATGTGCAAGTGAAGGAATTAAGTGGGGTTTGGGAATTTTTAGGATTGAATGCTTGAAATGGCATTTTTTATATTTGAAGCTTGGATCTGGTGATAATCTTGAATGAATTTGTTTAATTCAACGATTACTTGATTGGTCTTTTCAAATTCAATTCAATAAGTGAGTCAGAGTGGCTTTTTGTCTGCAAGAAAAGAGCTATATCCACTAAGTTGATGGTCCTCCTTCTGATTTAACCTGGTTTTCAAATGCAATATTCTTGACCAAGTTTGGAGGTTGGCACTCCAACACTAATTCTGTATCGTTCTATGACTTCTGGGTCTGTCAATAAATCCTTGTACAGTGCATTGCAAACAATCTGCCTCCATTCAGTTATCCTTATTCACATGAAAGAAACAAGGGTATAATGATCATGATTTTGTTCCATGAAAGATCTGTATAAACCATACACACAATTATAGGCATGGCATGTTAGTGGGTCGTCCAAGATGCTGATCTTCTTTATTTGACAAATCATTTCCGTGCATGGTCTATTTATGCTGCAAAGTTGTCTGTCTGATTTACTAAATGGGAAGTACTAATCATTATTTTGTTTGATGAAATATGTGTATAACCTGTACAGAATTAGAGATATGACAAGATTGTGGTGCTTACTATCTAAGGAAGATAATAAATCTTGGAAGACACTAATCTTCCTTCTTTAACAAATTCCTTGGCATTCATGATATATTGGTGCTGTGAACATGGCCACCTGGTTTATTGAATGGAATTTGTGTTTCTCGATCAGTAAAACAAGAAACCTTATGAAACCCATTTATGGTAGAAGTACACTGTCTCGTTTAACAAATCTTCACAAGATATTAATTAAGTTGCAAAAAGCTCCATCTTTTTTGGGAGAATATGCACTTGAAATCACTTCTTTATGCATTGCTCCATTCTTGAGTTGCTTTTGTTGTTCTGCATAGATAAGATTATGGGAGTTGTTAATACTCACGAGAACATTTCCTTTACTTTCATCCATATAAAGTTTATGAATTGCACTAAAGGTGTTTAGCATAGTCCATACACTCAAAGCTGGATCTCCTAGGAATTTGTCAACAAAGTTTTAATTGTGCAGTGAAAGTGGATTAATTTTTAGAGCATTAGTGTGGCTGTTTGCTGTTGGAAGCCGAGTTTCATCTCTGTACAACACTTGCATTTTAGTTTGACATATTTTTTATATTTGATTCTGCATTGACATTTATTGGTTTTTCTTTTCCCATAGAATGGACTTCTATTTACTGGTGGTGAGGATGGGAATATCATGGCATGGGATGCAAAACGTGGGAGGAGTGCCTACCGCATTGAGGATGCACATTCTGCCCGCATCAAAGGCATAGTTGTGCTTACAAGGAAAGATGATGTTAATGCTGATGATCCATATTTGTTGGCAACTGCATCATCGGATGAGGTCGTATGTGTTTGGGATGTTCGCATGGCCATGAAGGAGAAGCCAAATCCATTGGCTGAGGTGAACCCAAAATCAAGGCTGACTTGTCCTGTTGGATCATCTCTTAAATGTGAGTGTTATGCTTGTCTGGATTTTTGCCACCATAAAAGCCAAGTAGTTGTGCTATCTCGACTTCTAAGAATGTCATTTCACTATGATTTCTTATTTTCTTTGATTATGTATCATTTATTTATTCTTTTTTTCCCCCTTCTAGCCCCGCTGCTGCTAAATTGCAACTATGTTCATGTTTGCTGATATGCAAGTGGCATTGTTAATTACTACTTTTTCTTTTTTTTTTTTTTTTCTCCGTTTCTACTCGAGTTATTACTTCATGTCTGTAATTTGTGTTTTATTTATGTTGCTTTGGCTATTGACTTATGCTCGAAGAGTATGTTGAAATTTAACATGTGGTCTATTTTTGAATCATTTCCAATATGTGAATTTTGGTCTTCTCGTCTCTTGCAGCTTTGAAGCGACCCCAGATTCAGGAGTGTAGATTTGACCACCTTGCATATCAGAAGTCTCCGCAGTTTACTACCTTTGTTCTGGATTTTCTAGTGTTCTATTAGGGATTCTAGACCTCTATGTCAAGTATAATGATAACCATTATAATTCAATTTCTTCATTTTACTGACTATTTTATCTTATGTAGAAAATTAAAAACTCTTGAGGAGTCTCTCTGTCTTGATTTGTACAATCTCTCTAAATAAAATTAATTTTCACATAAAATAATTTAAAAAAATTTTAAAAAAGTAAATAATGATATATATCATTACTTATATAAATTTTTAGAAAAGTGAAGACACACATGGTGGACACAGAATTTGTGCTTGTAATTCCAACACAAGTTAAAACCTAACCTGCATAAATTACAGATCATGTAGACTTATTGTAATTAATATAATTTTATTGAACCACAATTAGCATTTAACCGCTGCTAAATCATGTTCTTTCAGTTGTGTTTTTGTGCAAGTGAAACTGTGAAACAAACTGTACAAGATAGGCTTTTGCCTTCTATGGCGTTCTGTTTTTGATCTTTTTTATATTCTCATTTCGATGAAAATTTTTAAATTAAAATTATTGCACAACAATATATACATAAAAATAAAATTTAAACAAAAATTCGTTTCCTATAAAATTCATATTTTAGCCGAATTCATATTCTAATTTTTTTAAAAATTAGTATATTGTAGTGTTTATATCTGTGTCGTATCTATGTTATCATATCCATACTTCGAAATCATAAATGAGTTGATTGGTCCTATTTCTACGTTACTTACCACCAAGAGATGCCTAGAGATATGACAACACAATTTCAAATTAACACTTATGAAGACATTTGATTATAATTAAACTAAAACTTATTAATATAGACAAGGGAAGCATTGGTACTGGTGCAACATTTAAGCAATCCTACAATTAGATTGATGGACTAATAATTTTTATAAGGTATTCATTTTAATCGTCTTGTTAACTTTTTTTTTAATAAAATTTAATGTCAACAAACATTTTAATTTATTTATTATTAGTTATTGAGATTATAAATATTGATTTTTAAATATGTTAAAAAGTGATGAATTGAATTTATTTCGATTTAATTGTTTAATATATATTCAATTATAACTTTAAAAAGATAATAAAATAATTAATAATAAATAATAAAATAAATAATATAATCAAATAAAAATAAATAAAATAAATGAAAAGTATTTATATAATAATTTATAATAATTTAATTTAAACGAAAAATTGTCATTTATTACTTAAAATTTACTCATTGAAAGTTTTTTATTAATTTTTTCTCTCTTTGCAAAGTAAAAATAATTATTTATACTAAATTATTTTAATCTTAATTACAACAAAATTTTTACAAAATTTACATAAAAATATAATAATTTTTCAACATTTTAAAACTTACACTTTATTGTCTCTTATATTTATATATATATATATATATATAAAATAATTTTACTTTTTCTAAATTTCAAATTTTTTCAAAGTTTTTATTATTAATTTTTCACTTTTGGTCATTTTTCTCTTTTCTTTAGTTGTATACAATAAATAATTCTTTTAAATTCTTAAATTCTTTCGTTTGTCTACTACAAAAAAATTCTAAAACATTATTATAGACAAAAATAAGAAATTAATAATTAGAAATTAATATCTTTCAACAAGAAGAATCAATTTAAAAAATAAAAAACTTTAACTTTAATCATAATATTGAATCGGTTAATTAGTTTACAATTTTTATAACTTTTTTAGTTTTTGCACTTTTAACTCTTCAGTTTTATCAATAAATCATAACTATTAATTAGATCGAGTGATAATAATTCTTTGTTATTTTTGTAATATTGAAATTTTTACTTTTTTTTTTTTTTTAACTATTTGTAATCTATTGTTGTTATTAGTTATACTAATCAATCTAAGTTCTCAAACATTTTTCTTCGCATCTTGGAATCTTATTTAGTGTTTGATTGATTGCAGATACTAATATGATCAACCGACCTAAACTTTTTGTTTATTTTTAACTTCTCTTCTTTTTTCTTTAAATTATTTGGTTAATGATGTAAACCAAACCTAAATTTATGCAAATTCTAAATTTTGATAAGTTTTTTCATCTTTTTTCAAAATAATTTAAGATTTTATTTAATATCTTTTTAAAAATATAAAATTAACAAAAGACAAGATATTTGCATAATTATTAATACAATTCAAATTTTAAATTCAAATATCTTATCATAGTAATTATGAGCTAAATAATAATAATTTAAATAAAATTTACATGTTTGATTAACAAGTAAATAAAAAAAATAAATATAAATAAATAGACATTAATGACATTAATAAAGTACACAAAACACATTAAAATATGAAGAAACAAATATAATATAATATATAATTTTAATAAACCCAGCAAACTCACAATGTTCTAATCCATCTTAACAAACTCAATAATAAAAACATATCAAAATATTTGTAGATTTGATAATTATTAAAGAGTAAATTTATAGAATCCTCATTTATTATTTTACTAGGATTGGTGGGTGTTTATGGATACTTGTCAAGATAAATAAACTTATTGAACAAAATTTATAAGATAATTTTTTTAAAAAAATTATTAGATATTTTATTTGATCATATCACTTTAATAGGTACTTACTACATTATTTCTACAATATTGGTATAAAGTTTTTCCCTAAATTATTTATTTATATGTATTTTGTTTATAAAGGTATTTATGTTCCCTTAGGTGCTTATATGTCATAGTTTGATAAATTTTGATATTTTATCCAACTAAAATTATTAGCATTTGCAAAATATAATTAAATTGCTTGAATTCAATTTCATTTTTAAAAATGTAATAGGGCCTCTTATGGAACCTTTTCTTTTATTTTGGTTCAAATTTCTTTTACTTAGTATGTGTGATGTATACCATTCTTATTTCCAAATTCACTTCAAAAATATCATATGGGTATTATTAGGGAGGTAAAGTGTAAAATGATTATAGTATTTTACTAGTCATTAAGTGTTTTAAATGTCTTTACATTTTAAATTTGCATTTAAGTGTTTCTTAAACTTCTTTAAAATAACTATGTTTAGTATAGTCCACTTTTTGATTTGTCTAAGCAAATTAGTATATATCCATTTAATGAATTTATAAAAAATTATCTTTCCCACAATTTCCCAATAGCTTTCAAAACAAATTAATAGAGGATTTTTATCAATATAGTGCACTAAAATGAAAAACAAATGATATATCTTGTAAATTGTATGAGCTAAAAATATATTCAAATGCACATTCAAATTATAGGGAGCTGGTAAAAGGACATTCTTATTCTTAAAGTGATTTACCACTTTAGGCATTTTATCCAATGTTCTCATCAATTAAACCAATGTACAAACAATTTTATGAGTAGAAGTCTTGAAATATATTATTGTCCCATAAAATTACACAAAACTCATGAATATAATAAATGAGAGTTGGATTATAAAGGTATTATTATTTTTTTCTCTTCCATTAACTCATCTTATTAAGAGTAATTTCAGTTGGTGATCTTAAAAGCATACTTGCCAAAATTTAATCGACCTAATGTAGACCATAGATATGACTGCAAGGATATAGGGCAATAATTATATGGAGGCAAATTACATGTTTACCCCTTATATAATATTAATTAGGCTTTACTCTCACAACATGATATTCTTAAATGTGCCAATATATCTATTACTATGCTAAAATTTTTTTTACTTAAGTAGTCTATTAGGAGTGTATGCTTTTTCATTTCTTTTAAAAGGAATCATTATGGGATTATCAAATGAGCGTCTATAATCCTTATAGTGTTGGTTATTTAATCCTTACATAATCTTATTGTTGTTCCCACAGTCTTGTATGAGTTGTAATTATTGTCAACTAGGTTTACGAGTGCAAGAAAGTAAACCCACATGGAAGGGCAAAAAGGTAAAACCATACGGAAAGGCAAGAACATAAAATCGCCGCGTAAACCCTATTAGGGTTTCATGGAGTAGAGTATATAATGGTCTTGGAAGACAAAGAACAGTGTGCGTCGGCAATATTGAGCATTCAGCAAAATTTAGACAACCGACCAACCAAAGAGAACACCAAACCCTACACGGGAGAACACCACCGGCAAGGACGAAGAGAGTAAATAGTGCAGCCGACGGACGAGACGGACGAATCAAGTGAACAGTAGAGTCGTGAACAGTAACCTCGTGAACAGTAGCTATCGTGAACAGTAATCTTGACAGAAGAAGAAGAGAAACCCGACGGGAGAGAAAACCAGTTACGGCTAGACGGGGCTGGACGGCAGGATGAAGAAAAGCAGACCGGCGGAAGAAGAAACCAGACGGCCATAAAAGAGAGAGATACCGACGGCAACAAAGAACAACCGTTGAGAGAGAAAGAGGAGACAACTGGAACAGAGGAGATCTGGCGACAACAGAAGGAGATCCGGTGACAACAGAAAGAGATCCGGCAACAGCAGAATGAGATCCGGCTGGGACGGTGACAGATCCAGCTGGGACAGAAGAGATTAGGCTGGGACAGAGGAGATCCGGTGACGGCGTGAGAGAGAGCCGGCTGGGACAGTGAGAGATCCGGCAGAAGGAGATCCGGTCGACGGTGAGAGATCCGGCAGAACTGGGATCTGGTCGACGGTGACAAATCCGGCAGACGGTGAGACAAATCCGGCAGAAAGAGAGAGAAATCCGGTGGTAAGAGAGAGAAATCCGGCTGGACAGCAAGAGAGAGAGAAACGGACAGACGAGTCGTGGAACAGTGAGATCATGAGACAAGGAGACGGGTGAGACCGTAAAACGGTGAAAGCAGGAATTGTGTGAGACAACGTAGAGAAGGAATTTGGCAAAGCATTGAACTCAACGTATTTTCAGACTTCTTCAAGAGAGGTTAGAGAGCGTTGCGGTGAACTTCTAAGCTGCAGTGGAGCAGCCCTTCAATTCAACAAAGGCAAGACAAGTTAGAAGAAGGGTAGACACAGTAAGTGACACTCTTTGTATTGTACTTGCTTAGTAATTGCAACAGTGAAAGGAGCAGAGAATTAAAGACATCCATTGTAACTTGAATTCTCAAGTATAGTAGATAGTCTCGGTAAGGGAGAGTCCCTACCACCGTGAATGTATGTCACGTTGACGGAACCACGTAAATCTTGTGTGTCCTTAATTTGCTTTACATTCTGTGTTTTGAATTGACTTGTGAATGCAGCTAAAGTATCAGCCAACCCATAACCTAACGAAGACCTAAATAAGAACATCCGTATTGTCTGTTAGGCAAGGTGTCTGAAAGGTGACTTTAGGGACTATTGTGATTAGTAGGCAGTAATAGATCTACCTTAGTCGAGTTTGAGAAAGAGTTTGCTTTTAACAAGAGGTTGAAGTTGTTTACTTACCTGCGAATTGCGAATTGTGGTGATACTGATTCACCCCCCTCTCAGTATCATGAACTAGTAGATCCTAAGGAGAAGTCGGGAACTTCAATTGGTATCAGAGTATAGGTTCACCAGTTTGAAGCTTAACAGCTTAGTGTACTACTTTGAAGGGATCTAGAAATTTGACTTGTTCAGCATACTGAGAAATGGAAGCCGGTACCAGCACTTGCACCACTTACAGTAAGAAGGTTCCAATCTTCAACGGAAACAACTATCATATGTGGAGAGTAAGAATGCAAGTGGTATTTGCAACCATGGGCATGAACGTGGTGAAATGCGTACAGGAGGGTTTTGTGGCTCCGGAAGAAGGTAAAGACCCAACCCCAGAGGAGTTAAAGCAATTCGAGATAAATGGGAAGGCCTCAAATGTCATCATTTCAGCATTGACAGATGCTGAGTATGCTAAAGTTATGGACTGCAAATCTGCCAAGGAGATATGGGATAGATTGTAGAAAGTCTATGAAGGTGATGACAGAATGAAGGAGGCTAAGCTTCAAGTGTTCAAGGAGAGATATGAATCTCTCAGAATGCAGAAGAATGAGACAGTTCAAGAGTTCTTCACCAGGGTTATTGACGTTGTAAATGACCTGAGAAGTCATGGGAAGAACAATAAGGACTCATTGATTGTGAAGAAAATTCTGAGAATTCTGCCTGAGAGGTTTGCTTTAAAGGTGGCAGCCATAGAGGAGAGTAGAGATCTCAACTCTATGTCTCTGCATGATCTTCAGTGCAATCTCATTGCATATAAGATGAGAATAAAGTCGACTGAGAGCTCCTCAACATCAAAGGTATCAAAGGAGGCAGCTTTCAAAGCTATGAAACACTTGAAGATAAAAGAAAAAGAAGAATCATCCAGTGAGGATAATGATGATGATGAAGAAGAAAGTGAAGGTGAAGTATTGGCTTACTTCACAAGGAAATTCAAAAAGGGGTCTAAGAAAGGAAAAGGACAGTTGTCCTTGAGATGTTATCGATGTGGGCAGACTGGACGCTTTGCTTCTCAGTGCAAAGTGAAACTTGATGATGAAGATGAGGATGGTGACGATGAGCAAAATTCAAGATGGAGAAGATCATCATTCAAATCAAAGAAGTCCAATAAGAAGATTGCTAACCCACAGAGGAAGATGAGAGGTTCATTCAAGAGTTATGTGAGTCAAACAAAAGAAGCTGATGAGGAGGAAGATGAAGACTCATCAGATGAGTATGTCTTTATGGCATCAGCATAAAGTGGTAGCTCAACCTCTGAAGAGGAAGAGGAAGTTGATGAAGAAGAGCCAGATCTTGAAGCTGAGCTGGAAGTAGCTTTAAAGGAGATAATCAGAAGGGGCAGAACCATAAGAAGGTTGGAGGCCCATATAAAACAAGTTGAAGCAAAGTTTGAGGAAGCTGAAAGTCAAAATGGTGAAATAAGGGCTGAGCATATTGATTTGAAGAGAAGATTTGAGGAACAGATCAAAATATGTGAAGACCTTACAGTAGAGCTTGGCTCAAGGGCTTCAAAAATTGAAGAAATGGAGAAAGAGTTGCTGAGACTTCAACAACAACTCAAAAGCAGTAAAGAGAACTTACAGAAGCTTAAAATGATAGGAGAAACAAGTTCTGGAAAATGAGAGAAGAATATAGAGAAAGTGGAGTAATCTGAGGCTGCATTGGTTAAAGAAAATGAGAATATGCCACAGAAGTTAAAAGAGAAGGTTGTGACTCAGAAGGGGATAGCTGAGAATAAAGAAGATCTGAAGAAGCAACCTAGGGTGGCAAACAAGAAGGTGACTGAAATGGAAGTCATACAAGTAAAGAAGCTAGCTACTTTGCCTACACAGCAAGTGATGAACAGAAGAAGACAAGTTGTGATCAGACCCAAGAAGAGGCAGTTTCAAGGTTATTGCCTTTATTGTGGAGTTTGGGGTCATAAGGCAAGTAACTGTTGGTGGAGAAGGCCAGTATATGTCTCCAACTTAAGAAGATACGATGCTGCATACAGGGGGAGACAATACATAATTCAGAAGAGAACACCTGTCGTGAGTTCTTGCACATACTGTAAAAGGCAAGGACACACTGACAAAGATTGTTGGTGGAAGCCCAAACCAGTGGTTTCAAAGAACAAGTTTGTTATATTGGCAGACTTGGAACAGTGTGAAAGGTGTGGGCAGGATGACCATAATGCCAAGAGATGCATGACACTTCTCCCTGAGCGAGAGAAGGCACTCAATGGCACAGTGAAAACAAGTAGTGCAGTCAAAGCTGAGAAAAAGGAGAAAGTTATCTTCCAACCAGTTCAAAAGAAGGATTATAAAGCTAAAAGGGAGGTGACTAATATAACTGAAATTGCACTCAAAGCTGACCGTAAGGATAAGTAGTGGATCCTTGATAGTGGATACACTTCGCACATGACGGGAGATAAGAGTAAATTATTAAAGCTGAGCAAATCAAGAGAAGGCAGAGTCAAGTTTGGCAATGATGATTCACTCAACATCAATGGTCGGGGGTTAGTAAAAATTGGAAGAGGAAAGCTGAAAGATGTTCTGCACGTTGAAGGACTCAGATACAATTTAGCATATGTCAGTCAATTATGCAACGAAGACCATAAGGTAATATTCACAAAAACAGGTTGCCAAGTAAAGAGTAAAGAAGGCAATACTGTTGCAGCCGGGAAGAGAACAGCTGGAAATTTATATGTGATTGATGAAGATAAGACAAGCAGCTGTTTACTCACCAAAGAAGAAGAAAATCAACTTTGGCATAGGAGGTTGGGACACTTATCACAGAAGAATATGAGGAAGCTGACCACTACTCATGTAATCAGAGATATTCCCGACCTCAGGAGAGAGAGAGAGTATGTTTGCTCAGCATGCTCTAAAGGAAAACATGTCAGAAAAGCAGTATAAGACCAAAGAGTTCAGTTCTGAAGCAGTGCTTGACATTGTGCATACTGATTTGTGTGGGCCGATGAGAACAAAAGGGTTGAATGGTGAGAGGTACTTCGTTTTGTTTGTCGATGATTATTCCAGAAGGACCTGCATCATGCACCTCAAACACAAGTCAAAAGTTTTGAAATGCTTCAAGAGATACAGAAGATTGGCTGAAAATGAGAGTGGAAAGAAGATCAAAGTATTGAGGTCAGATCAAGGTACTGAATTCACAAATGGAGCTTTTGAAGATTACCTTGAGAAGTATGGAATTCACCATCAAATGGCAGCAGCAAGAACACCTCAACAGAACGGGGTGGTAGAGAGGAAGAATAGAGCTGTGGTTGAAATGGCAAGAACTCTACTACTGGAATTCAAGCTTCACACAAGATTTTGGACAGAAGCAACATTTACAGCTGTGCACCTACTGAACAGAGTTCTACTAAGGCCCAATACTGATAAGACTCCATATGAGCTATGGAGTGAGAAGAAGACAACAGCCAAGTATCTCAGAGTCTTTAGCAGCCCATGTTTTGTGAAGAACAAGGAGCAAAACTTGGGAAAATTCAACGCTAGGTCTGATGAAGGCATCTTTGTGGAATACTCAGCAAAGACAAAAGGTTACAAAGTTTTCCTAGATAAGCTGGGAAAAGTAATCACTACCAGTGATGTGAGAATAGATGAGAACTGGAAAACAATGCAGAATGGAGAAGCTGAGGACAATGAAGAAGATGACTTCAATGTAGATGAAGAATCAGACCAACCTGAAGAAAAGGAACAAGAAGTAAGTTTAGACTCGGAGAAGAGTGAGTCTGAAGATGAAGAAAGAGATCCTCTTACAATTAAGATGGTGCAAGGAAGAAGGACAAAGAAAACATGGACCAGTGCTCATCGAGGAGATCAGATCATAGGTGACCCATCAGCAGGAGTTACAACAAGAAGAAGAATGGTGGGAGCTACTGCTCTACTCTCACAAGTTGAACTTAAATCTGTTGAAGAGGCTATTCAAGACCAAGCCTGGGTCAAAGCTATCAATGAAGAGTTGGATCAAATTGAGAAGAATGATACATGGGAGCTAGTTCCAAGACCCACTAATAAGAATGTCATAGGAACAAAGTGGGTGTTTAGGAATAAACACAATGAAGATGGCAAGGTGGTGAGGAACAAGGCCAGGCTGGTTTGCAAAAGCTGCACTCAGATAGAAGGGGTAGATGTTGATGAAACTTTTGCACCAGTAGTAAGGTTAAAAACTATCAGAATGTTCTTAGCTTTAGCAGCACACAAGAGGTATAAAGTCTATCAGATGGATGTGAAATCTGCCTTTCTGAATGGGCTCCTGAAAGAAAAAGTGTATATTGAACAACCCGATTGAGTACAAATCAGTGAGGATGAGACACAAGTGTGCAAGCTGAAGAAAGCCTTGTATGGTCTTAAGCAAGCTCCAAGAGCATGGTACAGCAGGCTGGATGCGTACTTAAGAAGGTTGAATTTCAGAAGAGGAATGGTTGATAATAACCTATATGTGTTCAATTCAGAGAAAGGTCAGCTGATAACCATAGTATATGTAGATGACATCATCTTTGGAGGGGATCACTCTGAACTATGCCAAAATTTTGCACAGAAGATGAGTGAGGAATTTAAGATGTCATTGATTGGAGAAATGATGTACTTTCTTGGATTACAGATAAAGTAGTGTGAAGAAGGTATCTTTATTTCTCAGATGAAATATGCCAAAGAGATGCTGAAAAGGTTTGGCATGGAAGATAGCAGATCTGTCAGTACCCCTATGACAGTGGGCTGCAAGTTAACAAAAGATCAGGAGGGAAGGAGTACAAGCCCTACAGAGTACAGGAAGATGATAGGGAGCCTTCTGTACCTTACGGCATCGAGGCCTGATCTTATACAAGCTATGTGTATTGCCAACAGATTCCAAGCTGATCCTAAAGAGTCTCATGTGTTGGCAGTGAAAAGAATCCTGAGGTACCTCAAAAGAACACTGGAAATGGGCTTGTGGTATCCAACCATGGATTCTGTTAAACTACAAGCATACACTGGTGCAGACTGGGTAGGAAGTATAGATGATAGAAAATCAACCAGCGGCTGAAGCTTCTACTTGGGTTCAAAGTGTGTTGCATGGTTAAGTAGAAAGCAAAACAGTGTTGCTTTGAGCATAGCTGAGGCTGAGTATATGGCTGCTTGTGCAGCATGTACACAGGTGATATGGATGCTAAGACAATTGGCAGACTTGGGTGTTGAAATGAAATTACCAGCGAGTATACTTTGTGACAATCAAAGTGCTATTGATCTCAGCAAGAATCCGGTTCAACATTCGAGAAGCAAGCATATTGACATCCGGTATCACTTCATCAAAGATCAAGTGGAACAGGGTACAATTCAGTTGGAGTATGTTGGCACTAGAGATCAAATTTCAGATATTCTAACTAAACCTCTATCCACAGAGCTGTTTGAAAAGCACAGATGGAGTCTATCTGTGCAAATGCCTCCTCAAGCCTGAAGTTCAGGTAAATCCTCCATCTTCACTTTGCGAGTTTTTCAAATTTGTAATTGATTGGTAAAGGGGGAGAGAAGCAACAGTGCAGGGGGAGCTGTTAAGAAAGGAGAGTGCATATTTAGGGAGAGTTGAAACTGCTGCATATTGGCTTTTATTATAAGTGTTGCCAACAATTACAAAGGGGGAGATTGTTATTCCCACAGCCTTGTATGGGTTATAATTGTTGTCAACTAGGTTTACGAGTGCAAGAAAGTAAACCCACATGGAAGGGCAAAAAGGTAAAACCACACGGAAGGGCAAGAATGTAAAATCGCCGTGTAAACCCTATTAGGGTTTCATGGAGTAGAGTATATAATGGTCTTGGAAGACAAAGAACAGTGTGCGTCGGTAATATTGAGCATTCAGCAAAACTTAGACAACCGACCAACCAAAGAGAACACCAAACCCTACACGGGAGAACACCACCGGCAAGGACGAAGAGAGTAAACAGTGCAGCCGACGGACGAATTGAGTGAACAGTAATGTCGTGAACAGTAACCTCGTAAACAGTAGCCGTCGTGAACAGTAATCTTGACAGAAGAAGAAGAGAAACCCGATGGGAGAGAAAACTGGTTATGGCTAGACGGGGCTGGACGGCAGGACGAAGAAAAGCAGACCGACGGAAGAAGAAACTAGACGGCCATAGAAGAGAGAGATACCGACGGCAACAAAGAACAACTGTTGAGAGAGAAAGAGGAGACAACCGGAACAGAGGAGATCCGGCGACAATAGAAGGAGATCCGGCAACAGCAGAAGGAGATCCGGCTGGGACAGAGGAGATCCGGTGACAGCAGAAGGAGATCTGGCTTGGACAGAGGAGATCCGGCGATGGCGTGAGAGAGAGCCGGCTGGGACAGTGAGAGATCCGGCAGAAGGAGATCCGGTTGATGGTGAGAGATCTGGCAGAATTGGGATCCGGTCGACGGTGACAAATCCGGCAGATGGTGAGACAAATCCGGCAGGAAGAGAGAGAAATCCGGCGGTAAGAGAGAGAAATCCGGCGAGAAGAGAGAGAAATCCGGTTGGACAGCAAGTGAGAGAGAAACGGATAGACGAGCCGTGGAATAGTGAGATCCTGAGACAAGGAGACGGGTGAGACTGTAAAACGGTGAAAGCAGGAATTGTGTGAGACAACGTAGAGAAAGAATTCGGCAAAGCATTGAACTCAACGTATTTTCAGACTTCTTCAAGAGAGGTTAGAGAGCGTTGCAGTGAACTTCTAAGCTGCAGTAGAGCAGCCCTTTAATTCAACAGAGGCAAGACAAGCTAGAAGAAGGGTAGATACAATAAGTGACACTCTTTGTATTGTACTTGCTTAGTAATTGCAACAGTGAAAGGAGCAGAGAATTAAAGACATCCATTGTAACCTGAATTCTCAAGTATAGTGGATAGTCTCGGTAAGGGAGAGTCCCTACCACCGTGGATGTACGTCACGTTGACGGAACCACGTAAATCTCGTGTGTCCTTAATTTGCTTTATATTTTGTGTTTTGAATTGACTTGTGAATGCAGCTAAAGTATCAGCCAACCCATAATCTAACGAAGACCTAAACAAGAACATCCGTATTGTCTGCTAGGCAAGGTGTCTGAAAGGTGACTTTGGGGACTATTGTGATTAGTAGGTAGCAATAGGTCTACCTTAGTCGAGTCTGAGAAAGAGTTTGCTTTTAATAAGAGGTTGAAGTTGTTTGCTTACCTGCGAATTGCGAATTGTGGTGATACTGATTCACCCCCCTCTCAGTATCATGAACTAGTAGATCTTAGGGAGAAGTCGGGAACTTCACTTAACTTTAAAAAATGATAACAAGATGAATAATTATTGAATAATAAAGTAAGAAATATAAACAATTGAAAATAAAAGAAAGATAAGGAAAGAGAAATCAACATAGATTTATAGAGGTTCAACTATTCTTTTAACTTAAGTCCTCTCTTGAAAGTTATCCTTTTAAGAGTTTTTAATCCACCATCACAACCTTCTTCCTTGGGTGAAGATCAAACCCCTTAAAAGTTTACTTATTGACATGTGTCAACCTTACCAATTACCCTACTTGTTGATCAAGTGCTAAACTCACCAAACATTACCCTCATTGATCTAGTGTCAAGCTTACTATTCACTTTGCATATTGATCCAATGTAAACTTACTTTTACAACACTTAAGTCATTAGACTATAAACACAAAACTTTACGAAGTTTTGTTTTCTTTTTTTTTTTTACAAAATCTAAATATTTGTCTCTTTTAAGTACTACATCTTCTCTCTTTATTTTAATTTATTAATGTATATCTTTTTTTTTTTTAACTTAATGTGTTCAAGGCCTTTAACTTTGTTTACATACATCATTGGATAGATATTTTGGTTTTACTAGCCATTATAATTGAGAATATCTTGCCATATAAAGAGTAAATCACAATATGCACCAAATCTAAAAGCTTGTCTATGAGGTATTAGTTAACCATTGGATAGATTTGATTGACTAATCCAAACTCTCTAGAATTTCTCAACTTTCTACATTTTTATCACATTAGTCAATCAATTTGTTTGGTCAATTGATCCAAACTTTTAATTAAAAATTAGCTTTTTGAAATTAAACACTTTATTCTTATCTAGTTCACCATAGTGATAAGTTTGGTTAACTAATTCAAATTTATTGTAACTTTTCGGCATTTCATCCCTTATCTCTATGCTTTCCAACTAATCTAGTTCACTAATCTAGACTTTTTAAAACTTTTCAACTTTTTGTGTTTTTACCTTTTGTATTCAAGTTCATTCCAATTGTGCTTAATTTCTTTCTTTGTGAACTTAATTTCCTTCCTTGTGTGCTTAATTTCATTTCTTTATTTGCACAATCTTATTCAAAAACATTTTCTTTTTCTAGCACAATCTTTTTATAGTTTTTTTTGATGATTTTATTCAAATTCAAATTTCATTCCTTTATTCTCACAATTTCATTCAAATTCTTTCTTCTTGTCAACTTTACAACATGTACTCAATTCAATAAATTAATCTTAATTTTCTTTATAATATCTTAAATCATGTGTTGTATTTTGCATTAGAAAATAAACTGAGATATCTTTCCAAGCATGTGTTGTTTATAATTTAGTTCAAATCTAACTATTTACGATATCTTTTGAAAGTTGACCAATATAGCTTATCTTAATGGTTTTCACATGCTTAAGTATTTGGGTTATATCTTTCTGTAAACATCTCCAATTAATACATAGCAGGTGGTATTAAAAACTAGATAAATACAATTTTTTAAACATGTATAACTCATCATCTAATTCATCTAAAACTAAATATAATAGTTTTTGGAAGTTGACTAATAATTGGTTTACTTCTTTTCTTTTACTTATGCTACTTCTTTTCATACTTATGTATTTGCGTAATTCAATCTTTCCACTAAGTACACTTAAATAATATGTTAGTAATACTTAATATTTTGTTATCAGGAAAATATAATATGAAACCTTAAGGACACAACATTGAGGTTGAACCTTTGGCACTAGTTCCATATATTGAGATGTAGTGCAAGGACGACACAAGAGCTTTTAGACTTTATTTAATATATATATATATATACACACACAAGAGCTTTTAGACTTTACTTAATATATATGTATTATCCTTACATGGCCCATTTAGGAATCATGACCTTGATGAAGATGTCTTTAGGCCTATCTATAATAAGCATAAAGACAAAAGCAAAAGGCAAAGGTGAAATGCTTTTACTTAGGGTAAAAGACAAAAGCAGATTAAATTTACTTTTACCCAAAGTTAAAACAAAGAAAAGCAAAAAGCATATGCTTTTCTGAAAAATAAAGGAATAGTGTGATGATGAGCTTTAGTTGGCTTCATCCAAGGCTTGCTCAGCATCTTGGAGACAAAGTTCATAGATATCCTTCTCATGTTTTGGCTCTAGCTAGGAGGGCATTCATACATGTCTTCCATTGGAGGAAATGAGAGGTGCTTACTTTAATGGTGTTAAACTGTTGTGGATTAGTGGAAAACCAGTACAAAACACCTTGTTTATGAGCTTTATGTTGCTGGGTAGTAGAAAATTGTTGCCAAAACTTGACTTTGTAGATTTGGCTGAGAAATGACATCCTTATGAAAGGATCATCCTTGATTTGTAATTCTTATTCATAAATCAATGGCTACTTGAAAATATAATAAAATTATAATAATTAAGGAAAAAAAGCTTAGGCAATATATATAGATTTATATATGTCCTTAGTTATTAATTTTAATTAGTAATCAAGTGACTATCATGTGACTATTTTCCATAAGAGAAATATTAGGTAACAATACTTAGGGAATAACATAATAGCAATAAAAAATGTGGATCGATTACATCTTTTGGAGTCCTACAAATAAATAAAGTTAAATACAAGAAAACTACTCTACTACTCTTATGTTGTTTTCATATTGCTTTTTATGTGTTGTTATATAGTAATACTCTTTACATACATGGATGACTAAGCTTAGTTAAGGTTTCATTTAATTAAGTGAAATTTTCTTCTTGGTGCAATCATAATATATAGGTAGAGTTCTCAAGCTCTATATTAGGGATATTTGAGATTTTCTTTTAATATCAAGACAATAATGAAATTTAATTAAATTTTATAAAAAAAAAAAAAGAACTTTCATTTTTTGTAGACAACAAAGTATGTGCACTCTATAGATAACCCCTATAAATACAACTTTCTACATCTCCAAGTTGTGATATCACCCAATCAATACTTGCTGCATATAAAAGTGCTAAACTTTTTATTTGTTCACTCGATTAACCATGAAGAATCTTTCAATTTTTGTCATCCTCTTTCTTTTTCTCTTAATGTTTAGTGGTAAATATCTTTTGTTTCTAAGATATAGAATTCCATTCTTTAAAATACAATTATTATTATGTAAAAAGAAGAATTAGATCTATGGATATAATTTAATCAATTACACTTTTTTCTTTTGCTTTAACAAGCAACAATGAGAAGATGTTGGTGGATGCCTAGTACGAGTGTGCCCTGTATGGAGGCGGTTGCAATGATAATAAATGTAACAAAGATTGTATTGCTAAGTTTGGAAAAACTGTTTATGGATTCTGCTTCTCTTTTCAAAAACCAAGTGACACTTGTGTTTGTCATGGTTGTTAATAAATTAAAATTTGTCAACTTCTTGTTTGGTAGAAGTTAATTTGTTATAATGACATCTGCAATTCCAAACTAATAATAATAATAATATTAATAATAATTTTGGTTTAAGAAGTCTTCTTTCTACTAATCATTATGTTCTAAATTCCAAAAATGTTATATGAGTGGATCAGTATTTTTTTTTTCTTTTTTAGTAATATTGTATGATGGTAGTCAATTTGATATATCAGAGATGAAAAGTTATACATTGTACAATTACTTACACATTTTTAATTTTTTGATATATGATTACAGTTAAAAATGAGATTATAAATATTTATTCTTTTTAGAAATATGTAAAATGATTGCATTTATGTAACAAAACACTTTTTTTTTTTTTTATTCTTCATTGATCTTGATGTCCATCTTTCACTAAAGTTGGTTTTGACTTTTGCCATGCTGCAATGCCTCATTGATAGAGTTAGCATAAAGCCTTGCTTGGCCATTTGGGGGTAAGCATCCCTTTTCCTTTCCCTCTTAATGATTAAAAATAATAATAATAATAATAAACCTTTAGCCATCAAAAGCAACTAAGCTTATATGCAATACTTGATTTCCTTTTTCTAACAAAATCATGCCTTGTGTCTATCATACCTTACACCATAAAGCACCTTTAGTAAGGATTAAACATCATTACTTAAGGGCATTAAACTACTGCTTAATCTCTATGGCAACAATTTTTTATGCACAATTTTTGATAAGTGTTACAATAGCCTTTATGCAATGGTTTTAGAGGTTATTGTTATGAAAAAAATTAGTATCGCACTAAAATTTTAACAAAGCAATTTTTGACATCAATAATATCGAATTTTGAGAATTTTACACAGTGTTTTATAAGTGCAAAGGCAATAATTAGTTAACCAATATTACTAAAGTAGTTTAAGGTTATAAAAATAATAGTGTCCATATGAAAAGGCCACATTTTTTAAACGAAATGGTAATGTTTTTAAGATTCAAAAGTAGTGGTAATGTAATATAAAAGTAGAAGTCATGAGAGATAAAGGTAGCTTTTTCAGGTAATAAAGGCAGCAATTTTAAGTAATAAAAGCATTAGTTTTAAGAAACAAAAGCAACGATTTTAAGTAGTAAAAATAGTGGTTTTAAGAACTAAAAGAAGTGCATTTAAACATAATGGTGGCAATTTTGAATATTAAAGGGAGCAATTTTGAGGAACAAAAATAGTAAATTTGAGAAATAACAATAACAATTTTTATACCTAAAGATAATGGTTTTAAGAACTAAAAGAAATATTTTTTAAACCTAATAGCAACAATTTTTAGTAACAATCATATCAAGTTTAGATTGTTTATACTAATTTCTTGCTTCACTTATTCACAATTGATAAACAATTGTTGAAATCATAAATACTTTATGTGTTCACCAATCATCCAAACAAATATAAAAGATTTATAAGTATAGAAGCTATAAAAATAGTATTCTTAAATACATATATTTAATATCTTTTTTTTTTTTTAGTAGTATTCTTTGATGGTGGTTAATCTGATATATCAAAGATGAAAAGTTATACATTGGAAAATAACTTACACATTTTTGATTTTTTGATATATGATTATAGTTAATAATAAGAGTATAAATATATATCTTTTTTTGAAATATGTATAATGATTGCATTTATGTAATAAAACTTTTTTTTTTCTTTATTTATTCTTCATTGATCTTAATATTCTTCTTTCCCTAAAATTGGTTTTGACTTCTGCCATGCTACCAAGTCTCATTGGTAAAGTTAGCATAAGGCCTTGGCTTGGCCTTGTAGGGGTAAGAATCCCTTCTCTTTTCCCTCCTAATGATTAAAAAAAAAAAAAAAAAGCCATGCAAAGCATTTGAGCTAATATGCAATACTCGATTTCCTTTTTTTAAAAAAATAATGACTTGTGTCTATCATACACTACCCATAAAGCACTTTAAGTAGTAATCAAACATCATTGCTTAATCTCTAAGGCAATAGTTCTTTGGGCGCAACTTTTGAGTGCTATAATAGCTTTTATGCAATGATTTTAAAAGTTATTGCTACAGGAAAAAAAAATTATTGTACTAAAGGTTTAACAAAGCGATTTTTTGATATTAATAATATCAAATTTTGAGAATTTTACATAGCACATCATATGTGAAATGACAACGATTAGTTACCAATAAGGACAATTTATATTTACAACTATAGTAGTTTAGGGTTATAAAAGTTGTAGTGTCAATACCATAAGGCAACATTTTTAAGATGAAATCTTAATGTTTTTAAGTTTCAAATGTAAGCAGTAATGTGACATAAAAGTAATAGTTATGAGAGATAAAGGCAACACGTTTAAGTAATAAAGGCAACATTTTTAGATATTAAAGGCATTAGTTTTAAGAAACAAAGACAACGATTTTAAGTAGTATAAATGCAATTTTGATACTTAAATGTAGCAGTTTTAAGAATTAAAAGAAGTATGTTTAAACGTAATAACAATAATTTTGAATATTAAAGGAAGCAATTTTGAGGAACAAAAGAAATGAGTTTAAGTAATAAAAATAGCAATTTTGATACTTAAAGAAAACAATTTTAAGAACAAAAAGAAGTGTTTTTAAACCTAATGGTAATGGTTTTTAGTAACAATTGTATGAAGTTTAGATTGTTTATACTAATTTCTTACTTCACTTATTCATAATTGATATAAAACTGTTATAATAATAAATACTTTATGCATTCACCAATCATCCAAATAACTATGAATGATTTGTAACTATAAAAATTATAAAAATAGTATTCTTAAATATACATATTTAATATAGTCTACAATATAGTCTACAATATCATCAATAAAAAGGTTTAGTCCATGACATATCTACTTAACAAGCATTATTATCATTAGTATTGTCATTATCCTACACAAAAGGAAACAACTTAGTGAGTATATTGAAAATGTACACCTATTGAAGATTAAATATATGAGTTCAAGCAATTAAAAACATAACCAATCAATTAAAATTAAGGAATGAACCTAGTTTAATGGATTATGGATACCCTCTATAAGAGGTTTTTTAGTCCGTTAATTATGAGCTTTTTCTTCTTTGCAACCCTTAAAGAATAGTGGCTCATAATCTACTTGCTGTTAGGTCAAAATAGTTCTTTCAGCATTTTGATAATCTATTATTCATTTAGTTAGGAAATTTTAAGTGCTTTTGTGGTTCAAAAAATTTTGCAATTCCACGTGCAAAATAGGTAAGAATTGTAAGCACATTATAAGCATAATAGTAGTTTGCAACATTCTTACTAAACTCACATATATGCCAAAAAAAATAAAGGAAGACCCTTATGAATAGGTTCCAATGTTTGGTTTAGAAGATTAATTCAACCATAAACCAAAATGAAGGAATAAATATTATAAAATATTATTGCATGAAAATTAGGAATATTGTGACATTATCATAATAGAGGAGTTTTATCAATATAGTACACTAAAATGAAAAACAAATGATATATCTTGTAAATTGTATGAGCCAAAAATATGTTCAAATGCACATTCAAATTATAGGGAGCAAGTAAGAGGATATTCTTTTTCTTAAATTGATTTACCACTTCAAGTATTTTATCCACTGTTCTCATCAATTAAACCAATGTATAAACAATTTTATGAGTAGAAGTCTTGAAATATAATATTGTCCCATAAAATTACACAAAACTCATGAACATAATAGATGAGAGTTGGATTAGAAAGGAATTATTATTTTTTTCTCTTCCATCAACTCATCTTATTAAGAGTAATTTCAGTTGGTGATCTTAAAAGCATACTTGATAGAATTTAATCGACCTAAGGCAGACCATAGATACGACTGCAAGGAGATATGGCAATAATTATATGGAGGCAAATTACATGTATACCCCTCATATAATATCAATTAGGCTTCACTCTTACAACATGATATTCTTAAATGTGCCAACATATCTATTACTATGCTAAAATTTTTTTACTTAAGTAGTCTATTAGGAGTGTATGCTTTTTCATTTCTTTTAAAAGGAGTCATTATGGGATTATTAAATGAGCGTTTATAGTCCTTTTAGTGTTGGTTATTTAATCCTTACATAATCTTAACTCTAAAAATAATAACAAGATGAATAATTATTGAATAATAAAGTAAGAAATATAAACAATTGAAAATAAAAGAAAGATAAGGAAAGAGAAATCAAACATAGATTTATAGAGGTTCGACTATTCTTTTAGCTTAAGTCCTCTTTTAAAAGTTATCATCTTGAGAGTTTTTAATCCACTATCGTAACCTTCTTCCTTGGGTGAAGATCAAACCCTTTAAAAGTTTACTTATTGACATGTGTCAACCTTACCAATCACCCTACTTGTTGATCAAGTGCTAAACTCACCAAACAATACCCTCATTGATTTAGTGTCAAGCTCACTATTCACTTTGCATATTGATCCAATGTAAACTTACTTTTACAACACTTAAGTCATTAGACCTTAAACACAAAACTTTATGAAGTTCTTTTTTCTTTTTGTTTTTTTTACAAAATCCAAATATTTGTCTTTTTTAAGTACTACGTCTTCTTTCTTTATTTTAATTTATTAAAGTATATTTTTTTTTTAACTTAATGTGTTCAAGGCCTTTAACCTTGTTTACATACATCAATAGATAGATATTTAGATTTTACTAGCCATTATAAATGAGAATATCTTGCCATATAAAGAGTAAATCACAATATGGACCAAATCTAAAAGCTTGTTTATGACGTATTGGTTAACCATTGGATAGATTCGATCGACCAGTCCAAACTCTCTAGAATTTCTCAACTTTCTACATCTTTATCACATTAGTCAATCAATTTGTTTGGTCAATTGATCCAAACTTTTTATTAAAATTAGCTTTTTGTAATTAAACACTTTTTTCTCATCTAGTTCACCATAGGGATAAGTTTGGTTAACTAATTCAAATTTATTGTAACCATTCAGCGTTTCGTCCCTTATCTCTATGCTTTCCAGCTAATAAGTCTAGTTTACTAATCTAGACTTTTTAAAACTTTTCAACTTTTTGTATTTTTACCTTTTGTACTCAATTTCTTTTCATTTGTACTTAATTTCTTTCTTTGAGCTTAATTTCCTTCCTTGTGTGCTTAATTTCATTTCTTTATTTGCACAATCTCATTCAAAAACAATATATTGTTCTAACATAATCTTTTTATAGTTTTTTCAATGATTTTATTCGAATTCAAATTTCATTCCTTTATTCTCACAATTTCATTCCTTTATCCTCACAATTTCATTCAAATTCTTTCTTCTTGTCAACTTTACAACATGTACTCAATTCAATAAATTAATCTTAATTTTCTTTATAATATCTTAAATTATGTGTTGTATTTTGCATTAGAAAATAAATTGAGATATCTTTCCAAGCATGTGTTGTTTATAACTTAGTTCAAATGTAATTGTTTACGATGTCTTTTGAATGTTGACCAATATGGTCTATCTTAATGGTTTTCACATGCTTAAGTATTTGGGTTAGATCTTTCTAAAAACATCTCCAATTAATACACAGCTGGTGGCATTAAAAACTATATAAATACAATTTTTTAAACATGTATAACTCATCATCTAATTCATCTAAAACTAAATATAATAGTTTTTGGAAGTTGACTAATAATTGGTTTATTCTTTTCTTTTACTTATGCTACTTCTTTTCATACTTATGTATTTATGTAATTCAATCTTTCCACTAAGTACACTTAAATAACATGTTAGTAATACTTAATATTTTGTTATCATGAAAATATAATATGAAACCTTAAGGACACAACATTGAGGTTGAACCTTTGGCACTAGTTCCATATATTGAGATATAGTGCAAGGGTGACACAATAGCTTTTAGACTTTATTTAATATATATATACACGCAAGAGCATTTAGACTTTACTTAACATATATATATTATCCTCATATGGCCCATTTAGGAATCATAACCCTGATGAAGACGTCTTTAGGCCTATCCATAATAAGCATAAAGGCAAAAGCAAAAGGTAAAGGTGAAATATTTTTGCTTAGGGTAAAAGACAAAAGCAGATGAAATTTACTTTTACCCAAAGTTAAAACAAAGAAAAGCAAAAAGCATATGCTTTTCTGAAAAATAAAGGAATAGTGTGATGATGAGCTTGAGTTGGCTACATCCAAGGCTTGCTTAGCATTTTAGAGACAAAGTTCATAGATATCCTTCTCATGTTTTGGCACCAGCTAGGAGGGCATTTATATATGTCTTCCATTGGAGGAAATGAGAGGTGTTTGCTTTAATGGTGTTGAATTGTTGTGGATTAGTGGAAAACCAATACAAAACACCTTGTTTAAGAGCTTTATGTTGTTGGGTGGTAGAAAAACTATTGCCAAAACTTGACTTTGTAGATTTGGCCAAGAAATGACATCCTTATGAAAGGATCATCCTTGATTTGTAATTCTTATGCATAAATCCATGGCAACTCGAAAATATAATAAAATTATAATAATTAAGGAAAAAAAGCTTAGGCAATATATATATCCTTAGTTATTAATTTTAATTAGTGATCAAGTGACTATCATGTGACTATTTTCCATAAGAGAAATATTAGGTAACAATACTTAGAGAATAACATAGTAGCAATAAAAAATGTGGACCGACTACATCTTTTGGAGTCCTACAAGTAAATAAAGCTAAATACAAGAAAAGTACTCTACTACTCTTATGTTGTTTTTCATATTGCTTTTTATGTGTTGCTATGTAGTAATACTCTTTTCATATATATGGATGACTAAGATTTAGTTAAGGTTTCATTTAATTACGTGAAATTTTCTTCTTAGTGTAGTCATAATATATAGATAAAGTTCTCAAGCTCTATATTGAGGGTATTTGAGATTTTCTTTTGATATCAAGACAATAAGGAAATTTAATTAAATTTTATAAAAAAGGAACTTTCATTTTTTTGTAGATAACAAAGTATGTGCACTCTATAAGCAACCCCTATAAATACAACTTTCTACATCTCCAAGTTGTGATATCACCCAATCAATACTTGCTGCATATAAAAGTGCTAAACTTTTTATTTGTTCACTCGATTAACCATGAAGAATCTTTCAATCTTTGTCATTCTCTTTCTTGTTCTCTTAATGTTTGGTGGTAAATATCTTTTTTTTCTTAGATATGGAATTCCATTCTTTAAAATACAATTATTATTATGTAAAAAAGAAGAATTAGATCTATGAATATAATTTAATCAATTACACTTTTTTTTTTTTGATTTAACAGGCAACAATGAGAAGATGTTGGTGGATGCCCAGTGCGAGCGTGTCCTGTATGGAGGCGGTTGCAATGATAATAAATGTAACAAAGATTGTATTGCTAAGTTTGGAAAAAAATGTTTATGGATTCTGCTTCTTTTTTCAAAAACCAAGTGACACTTGTGTTTGTCGTGGTTGTTAATAAATTAAAATTTGTTAACTTCTTGTTTGGTAGAAGTTAATTTGTTATAATGACATCCACAATTCCAAACTAATAATAATAATAATAATAATAATTTGGTTTATAAAGTCTTCTTTATACTAATCATTATGTTCTAAATTCCAATAATGTTATATGAGTGGATCAGTATCTTTTTTTTTTTTTAGTAATATTGTATGATGGTAGTCAATTTGATATATCAAAGATGAAAAGTTATACATTGTACAATTACTTACACATTTTCAATTTATTGATATATGATTACAATTAATAATGAGATTATAAATATCTCTCCTTTTTAGAAATATATAAAATGATTGCATTTATGTAACAAAACTCTTTTTTTCTTTTTTTTTATTCTTCATTGATCTTGATGTTCTTCTTTCACTGAAGTTGGTTTTGACGTTTGCCATGTTGCCAAGTCTCATTGATAGATTTAGCATAAAGCCTTGCTTGCCATTTGGGGGTAAGAATCCCTTTTCTTTTCCCTCCTAATGATTAAAAATAATAATAATAATAATAATAAACATTAAGTCATGCAAAGCAACTAAGTTTATATGCAATACTTGATTTCCTTTCTCTAACAAAATCATGACTTGTCTCTATGCTTTCCAGCTAATACGTCTAGTTCACAGATCTAAACTTTTTAAAACTTTTTAGCTTTTTGTGCTCTTGCCTTTTGTATTTGATTTCTTTCCATTTGAGCTTAATTTCTTTCTTTTTAAGCTTAATTTCCTTCCTTTTGTGCCTAATTTCATTTCTTTATTTGCACAATCTCATTCAAAAACATTTTCTTTTTCTAACATAATCTTTTCATATTTTTTTCCATGATTTAATTCAAATTCAAATTTCTTTCCTTTATTCTCACAAAATATTATTCAAATTCTTTCTTCTTGTCAACTTTACAACATATATCTCAAATCATGTGTTGTATTTGAATTAGAAAATAAACTAAGATGTCTTTCCAAGCATTTATTTGCTCATCATCTAGTTCAAATCCAGTTAGTTATGATGCCTTTCGAAAGTTGACTAATATAGTCTATCTTGATAGTTTTGACATGCTCAAGTATTTGGGTTATATCTCTCTGTAAACATCTCCAATTAAAACATAATTGGTGCCATTAAAAACTAGATAGATCCAATTTTTTTTAAACATGTATAACTCATCATCTAATTCATTCTTAAATTGAATATGATAATTTCTGGAAGTTGACTAATAATTGGTTTACTTATTTTCTTTTTTTTATATTCTTTTCATACTTATGTATTTGTGTAATTCAATCTTCCACTAATTACACATAAATAACACATTAGCAATACTAAATATTTTGTTATCATCAAAATATATTATGAAACTTTAAGGACACAACATTGAGGATGAACCTTTGGAATTAATTCCACTTATTGGGATGCAAGGGTGACACAAAAGCTTTTAGACTTTATATATATATATATATATAGTTATTACCTAGTGATTAATTTTAATTAGTGATCAAAGTGACTATCTTGTAACTATTTTCCATAAGAGAAATATTAGGTAACAATACTTAGGGATTAACATAGTAACAATAAAAAATGTGGACCAATTACATCTCATAAAGTCTCCATAAATAAATAAAGCTAAATATAAGAAAAAAAAACTCTATTACTCTTATGTTGTTTTCATATTTTTTTTTATGTGTTGTTATGTAGTAATACTCTTTTCATATATGGATGACTAAGATTAGTTAAAGTTTCATCTAATTAAGTGAGATTTTCATTTTAATGTAGTCATAATATATTGATAGAGTTCTAAGCTCTATATTGGGGTATTTAAGATTTTCTTTTGATATCAAGATAATAATGAAATTTAACTAAATTTTATTTAAAAAAATTTCTTTTTTCGTAAATAATAAAAGTATGTGCACTTTTATAGACAACCCCTATAAAATACAACTTTCTACATCTCGAAGTTGTGATATCACCCAATTAATACTTGATGCAAATAAAAGTGTTAAGCTTTTATTTGTTTACTTGATTAATGATGAAGAATTTTTTAATCTTTTTCATCCTCTTTCTTATTCTCTTAATGTTTGGTGGTAAATATCTTTTATTTTTCAGATATGAATTTCATTCTTTAAAATACAATGATTATTATGTAAAAAAAAAAAAAGAAGATCTAGAACCAAATCTATGAATATAATTTAATCAATTGCTCCTTTTTTATTTTCCTTTCGGCTTTCAATAGACAACAATGAGAAGAGATGTTGGTGGATGCTCAACGCGAGCATGCCCTGTACGAAAGGTGGTTGTAATGATAATAAATGTAACAAAGATTGTATTGACAAGTTTGGAAAAACTGTTTATAGATTCTATTTTCTTTTTTCAAAAACCAACACTTGTATCTATCATGGTTGTTAACAAATTAAAATTTGTCAACTTCTTATTTGGTAGAAGTTAATTTGTTACATGACAACCACAGTTCCAAAATAATAATAATAATAATAATAATTTTGATTTATGAAGTTTTTTTTCCTACTAGTCAATTATGTTCTAAAATTCCAATAATTGTGATATGAATGGATCAATATCTTTTTTTTTTTTTTCAATAATATTGTATAATGGTGGTCAATTTGAATTATATCAAAGTTGAAAAAGTTATAGCATTGGACAATTACTTACACAATTTTATTTTTGTGATACTTTATTATTATATATAATTAGGGATGTCCATAAGATTATAAATATATATCTTTTTTTTTCTCGAAATATGTACAACGTGCATATTCGATCTTAGCGTCCATGTAATAAAAGACTCATTTTTTTCTCTAATTATTATTCATTGATCACTGTAGTTCTTTTTCTGTCCATAAAATAAAGGCGTTGCGTTTTGACTTATGCCATGTTGCCAAGTCTCATTGGTAGAGTTAGCATAAGGCCCCTTGGCTAGGCCTTGTAGGCGGTAAGAATCCCTTTTCTTTTCCCTACTAGGTGCCATTAAATAATTTAAAAAAAAAACTTTAGCCGCCATGCAAAAAGCCCATCTGAGCTGGTATGTATGTTAATATATCTCAATTTCCCTTTTCTTAACAAAATATTAACTTATAAACTTATATTATTATACATATCAGTGGGTACATCCATTATATGCATGTTTGCAAATATATTAATAAGGGCATATAGCAAACTCCCAGACATCTTTCACCTCAATCTCACATATATACTCCCCAATACAAATAATTAAAAAAATCAATGGAGTCTCTCATGAAAAGTTTCAATGCTTGGTTTAGAATGATTGTGTCAGACTCATGAATAAAATAAAGGAATACGCATCATAAAACAACTGCAAAAAATTAAGAATATCTATTAGAATTCACATGTATGAATTATATGGATGTTATGATTCAACAAAGATCAGACGAGTGCAGTTAAAATGAGAGAAGTAAAAAGAGAATGGGTCTTGTCTTAATTATGGAGGTTAAAAGATCGGAATTCAGGTGCAACATTTAAATTGTAGGGGAGGTTAGCGAAGGAGGACAAATTCTTTTTCATTAAAAAGATGTTTACCTCTTTAGAATTTTATTCAAAGTTTCTAATCAAAATTGAACCTATATGTAAGGACCATTTTACAACGCCAGCCCTCACACAAACAATATTATTGTTCTATTCAAATGTACATTCACAAAAAAGGCCGATGAAACACGAGAATAAGATGGAAGTAGGTAGAAGGTGTTCAATAGTGTTGGTTTTGTTTGTTTCTCTGGATGCCGTCAACTCATCGCTTAGGCTAGGAGGGGAATCCTTGAGGAGATGGTGATCTTCAGAAACGATTTTCTTTCTCTTCCCATCAACAATGCATACCATTAATCCACCTCATCTCATGTATGGTTGATCTTCTCACATATTTGAGCATACGTCAACATAACTCTCTAAATCAACCGCAAGGGCGGAAACCATACACACGAGTAATAGCAAAAAGATATCCAAACAGTAGACCAAATAATATTTAAAAGCAATCTCAAAGTGTATTAAAAAACACTTTTGTTTGTTGTGGACTTTAATCTCCTAAAATCGAAAGAGGTTTTCCCTTGGGTTGTTTGACAATAGTTAACAGCAGATAACTAGAGCAAACTTATTGTTCTCTAATAGCATAATCTCACAAAAATTTTCATATAAATATAATCATACTCGGTAATGAATTAAATGATTATAATCATTATCAGTAATACTAGGAATCCAATATGTAATTCGATTATGGTAATTAAATGAAATTCAAATGAAATTCAAAAGTAATGAGTCTAGCAGTTGTAGGGCAGGTTCCAATTTTTCAAAAGAGTACCAATGTGAACAACAAAAGGATAGAATTTGAAGAGAGGATATGAAAGAGGCCTAATAGTAACAATACACATCCTCAAGTAACGGTTCTATATAGACAATTTTAATAGCAATGAGCTCAGTTAGAATTTTTTAATTATCTTCTAGCCTGTAACCTTTTTGTACACTAGAAATAATATAAGAATAATTTTTTAAAAGAAAAATTATAAGAGTCTTACAGTTGGTGCAGAATTAAATATCATGTAAAGAATTATAAAAGAAAAAAGAGGAACTCCACTTTTTTCAATTAGCACGATAAAGGTTTAATGGAATGAAATCTTTGAATGAAAAAATTGTGATAGATGAGAGAAAGAGACAGCGAGAGAACGATGAGCAGGAAAGTGAGACTCGATCGAGGCTTAGTAACAAGATATGCTTTCCAG
>CM075435.1:5097934-5219807 GCA_037832385.1 Rhizophora apiculata | reverse complement strand
AAGGCCCTTGGGCTTGGCCTTGTGGGGGTAAGAATCCCCTATTCTTTTCCCTACTAATGCATTTAAAAATAATTTTAAAAAAAAAACTTCAGTCCATGCAAAGCATCTGAGCTTGTATGTATACCAATTTCCTTTTCTTAAAAAAATATTACTTATATTTTATCATTTTACATAACACCATAAAGCATTTTAGTATAATTATAAGCATAATAGCACTCCCATCATCTTTAACTAAACCTCACATATATGTGCAAACAAATTAAATAAATAAAACAATGGAAGTCTCTCATGAATAAGTTTCAATGCTTGTTTAGAAGATTAAGTTTTCAACCATAAATAAAAATAAAGGAATAGTATCATAAAATACAACTGCCCTGCATATAAAAAATTAAGAATACATTCGCATATCATTATCATTATATTATAGGCAGTTATTTTATCCAAAATAATGTGCTTAAATGAGAAATAAATAATAAAGTACTATCTGTGTAGTTAATAATGAGTTAAAAAATCTATTCAGATAAATGCACATTTAAATGTTATTGGAGTTGAGAACATTTCTTTCTTAAAAAGAAGATTTTACCTCATTAGGATTTTTAAATATCTCAAAGTTCTAATCATTGAACTAATGTAAGGACCATTTTACAAGCAGAACTCCTAAAACATAATATCTGTCCCATAAAATTACATAAAACCCATAAACACAATAGATGGAAGTAGGGTTAGAAAGTTTTTTTTTTTTTTTATTTTCTCTTCCGTCAACTCATCTAATTAAGAGTAATCTCAAATGGGTGATCTAAAAAATCATTTTTTTATTCTCTTCCATCAACACATCTTATTTAAGAGTAATCTCAAATGGTGATCTTAAAAACATATTTCACATAATTTAATCAACCCAAGGCAAACCATACACACAAATTACAAAACATTATCAGACAATTTTAACAATTTCAAAGTGTTAAAAAACACTTTTGTTTTTTATTAACCAAACATAAAAGGTTTCCCTTGGGTTTTGACATGAACACATAACCAGAGCACATTTTCTCTAAGCAAACCAAAATTTTCAAAAAATTATCATAGATTGAATGATTAATTGAATATTTATATTATCATATTACTAAATAGTAATCATTTATCGGTATATTAAATGAAATCAAATGAAAATCAAAATATATCTGCATTACATTTCCACTTTTTTCTAAAATTACAATTTGAACAAACAAAATAGAGAGTTGAAAGAATGGAAAGAGGAGTCATTTAGTAAAACTCCTTAAAATAAGCTTATATGGACAATTTTTAATAGCAAGGAGCTCAATAGTTTTTAAGATCTAGCTTATTTATAATACATTATAATAACATAAAGAAATTTGGAATAGAAGATTCTTTTAATTTTGTGCAGAAAAAATGAAAAAAAAAAAGGAACACGCTTTCAAAAAGTAAGGAATGGAATGAATCTTTGAATGAAATTGTGATGATTGAGAAACAAAAGACAAAACAGAAATAGACTCGATTCACTTTGGTACAGTTGTATTAAACCTTTTATTGCAAAAAATGAGAAAAATTAAAATAAAAAAAAAGAACCAAATTAAGATGTGTTAAAAATTTGATATGAATAGAGATGCAAAAATGATACAAAACACAAATTTGATTTACTCTTATACATAATCAATCCAAAACTTATTTGAAAATAGAAAAAATAGGAAGCCAAAAAAATAAAGAACAATGTTACTATTAAAAATCAAAATAAATTATATAGCTAAAAATTAAAAAAAAAAAAGAGAAGAGAGAGAACAAAAAAAAATTCAAGTTAGAGTTATACAAAATCAATAAAAATTTTAAAAAAAAATGAGAAATACAAACTTGCAAGAGATATTAAATGAGAAAGTTAGGATTTAAAACAAGGAAGCAAGATGGCAAAATCGAGTAATTAGAGTTGAAAATTGATGGGAAGATCATTGTTTAGAGTTTTTAATTATCATCAAAAATCATTTAGGTAAATTAAGAAATTTCAAATGTTGTTATTAAAAAGTATCGTTAAAATTAAGATAAAGAAAATATTGATATTAATATATAAATTAAAAATTTATTATAATAAAAATTAATTTAATTGAATCTAATTTAAATTTAATTATTTAGATAAATTTAAATGTATATAATTGTATAAAATACGTTATTATATATATTATTATAAAATATATTTTTTAATTATTATGATTAATATTTTTTTTAAAATTAATAAAATTATAATATTTTTATAATTTTTTATTATAATATTATAATTATTATTTTATAATAATGAGAAGTAATTAAGAAAAATAATTGAAAAATTATTTTAATTTATAAATTTAAATTGTTATAAAATAATTATTATTATAAGTGTTTTTATAATGTATTAGTAACATTTATTTGAATAAGAAATTTTTCAATTAATAAGCACTTTGACTTGGCTGTAAGGAAATAGAGACCGTAAAAAATAAAAACACAAGGGTCACAAGGATCCTCAAAGAACTAACAATGAAAATAAGAAATGTCGATGATGGATTAAGACACGGGGAATTGATACAAAATTATTATGTACATAATTGACACTCGTAGCAAACATATACCAGATCATTGAGAGAATACAGATGTGATATTTCTTTCGCATAAGAATATCACTCCACCTCACAATCATACAATAAACTGGGAGGCACCAAATTGAATCTTTTTTTTTTTTTTTTCTCGAAACCTCCATCTTCAATCTTCTGCTATTGATGAACACTTCACAATCCCATAGCCAAATCCTTGTATAACAGGAAAATATATGACAAAAAGACAACAAGAAAGGGAGAAGAAACAAAACCCCCTTTGGCACAACTTCAAAAACTTCGTGAATCATCTTCAAACAATGGTCTCCAACTCTGGATTACTCGAAGCCTTCATGGGGCTGCTTCACCCAAAGTTATTGATATGCCTCATCCCCTTCACCATCGTGAAAGCTTTTAATAATCACTGATTAGCCAACTTCTCTTATTGGAGATGGGTTTCTTTGATTGGAAGAGATAGATTGGAAATGACGATAGATTGGGATGATCTATGGAGGGACAAGCTGAAGTCTTGAGATAAAGAAGTGAAGCTATAAAAAGAAGTTTAAAAGGGGTCACTTGGCTAAAACAGGGAAATAGGATGGAAGTTGGGTGGCAACTCTCTGGACACATATCAATGGTGGGAATTTGAGTCCATGTGAGTCAAGATTTGAACAACAAGTTTTTTATCGGACAATTAAATTTATGATCTTTGAGCTGAAAGAGACATTTAAAGATAACTACAGTTAAAGGCTGCCCCAAGTGCAACGGTTCTGCGCCATTTGTGTTGTACAAGGTGCTGTCAATCCCCAATTGCAAATTTTGGGACAAATTTGTGGAACCTTTGAAGTGTAATAATTCAAGTGTGATTTTATGCAATAAACTTATAAATTTGTTATAAAAAAAGGTAAAATTTTTATTTGTATGATATGAATTAAAAAAAAAAAAAAAAGTAGATACATTATATTATAAATAATAACTTAAATTATATTATAAAATATTAATATATATAATAAAAGTAATTTTTGTATTATTTTTAAAAACATATTTTTAAATTTACATTAAAAAAATTTTAAATTTAGTTTATTTAATTTTAAATTATTTAATTTTTTTAATTTTAAATTTTTTAAAATTTTATTAATATTAAATTTTAAATTTTTTAAATTTAATATATATTAAATATTAAATTATTTAAAATTTAAAATTTAAAATATTTAAATTTTAAAATTTTTATTTTAAATTTTTATTATATTTTTATATTATTTAATTTTTTAATTACTATAAATAAATTAAAATTAAATTTTGTATAACATAAACCTCGTAATATTAAAAAAAATAATAATAACTTTTTTCATTGTTTTCGTGTAATCAAACGACACAAGGTTTTGATGCAAAATCTAAAGAAAAGCTTGAGGACGCCAAAGTGTGCTTGCTTTGCTACCTGTCAATGCCTCTTCCCAGGCTCAATCAACAATCAAGAAAGCTTATCAACCCGTTTTTCTCTCTCAATTCTTGCACTTTGCCGCCACCCAAACAAGGCCATTCAGCATCTACTCTTCCCTCCTAAACCTCTGCAAAGAACCAGCGCGACTGCAACAAATCCATGCAAGATTCATCCTTTACGGCCTCCGTCAAAACCCCACCATCTGTTCCAAACTCATGGACTCTTATGCCAATCTTGGCCTCCTTCGGCTTTGCAAACAAGTATGCAATTCTATATCGGAACCCACTACAGGTTTGTACAACAATCTCTTGAGAATTTTGGCTAAATTTGAAGATTACAATGATACCCTTTCGGTTTACCAAGAAATGGCCTTGAATTTCATATCCCAGATGAGGAAACATACTCAATTGTTCTGGGTTCGTGTTCTAGCTTGTTGGATGTTGTAAATGGTAAAACGATTCACAGGCATATTGTGAAGATGGGTTTTGAGTCATTTTATTTGTTGGATAGTGCTTTGGTGGAGATGTACAAAACTTTTGGTGATTGTGGTGATATTATTTGTATGATATGAATTTTTATTTGTATGATATGAATTTTTTAAGAAAAAAGTAGATACTTTATATTATAAATAATAATTTAATTTATATTATAAAATATTAATATATATAATAAAAGTAATTTTTGTATTATTTTAAAAAATATATTTTTAAATTTACATTAAAAAAATTTTAAATTTAGTTTATTTAATTTTTTTAATTTTAAATTTTTTAAAATTTTATTAATATTAAATTTTAAATTTTGTTCTCATCTAGTTCACCATAGTGATAAGTTTGGTTAACTAATTCAAATTTATTATAACTTTTTAGCGTTTCATCCCTTATCTCTATGCTTTCCAACTAATCTAGTTCACTAATCTAGATTTTTTAAAACTTTTCAACTTTTTGTGTTTTTACCTTTTGTATTCAATTTCATTCCAATTGTGCTTAATTTCTTTCTTTTTGAACTTAATTTCCTTCCTTGTGTGCTTAATTTCATTTCTTTATTTGCACAATCTCATTCAAAAACATTTTCTTTTTTTAGCACAATCTTTTTATAGTTTTTTTTTTATGATTTTATTCAAATTCAAATTTCATTCCTTTATTCTCACAATTTCATTCAAATTCTTTCTTCTTGTCAACTTTACAACATGTACTCAATTCAATAAATTAATCTTAATTTTCTTTATAATATCTTAAATCATGTGTTGAATTTTGCATTAGAAAATAAATTGAGATATCTTTCCAAGCATGTGTTGTTTATAATTTAGTTCAAATCAAATTGTTTACGATGTCTTTTGAAAGTTGACCAATACAGTTTATCTTAATGGTTTTCACATGCTTAAGTATTTGGGTTATATCTTTCTGTAAACATCTCCAATTAATACATAGCAGGTGGCATTAAAAACTAGATAAATACAATTTTTTAAACATGTATAACTTATCATCTAATTCATCTAAAACTAAATATAATAGTTTTTGGAAGTTGACTAATAATTGGTTTACTTCTTTTCTTTTACTTATGCTACTTCTTTTCATACTTATGTATTTGTGTAATTCAATCTTTCCACTAAGTACACTTAAATAATATGTTAGTAATACTTAATATTTTGTTATCATGAAAATATAATATGAAACCTTAAGGACACAACATTGAGGTTGAACCTTTGGCACTAGTTCCATATATTAAGATGTAGTGCAAGGGCGACACAAGAGCTTTTAGACTTTATTTAATATATATATATATATATACACACACAAGAGCTTTTAGACTTTACTTAATATATATGTATTATCCTTACATGGCCCATTTAGGAATCATGACCCTGAAGACGTCTTTAGGCCTATCTATAATAAACATAAAGACAAAAGCAAAAGACAAAGGTGAAATGCTTTTACTTAGGGTAAAAGACAAAAGCAGATTAAATTTACTTTTACCCAAAGTTAAAACAAAGAAAAGCAAAAAGCATTTGCTTTTCTGAAAAATAAAGGAATAGTGTGATGATGAGCTTGAGTTGGCTTCATCTAAGGCTTGCTCAGCATCTTGGAGACAAAGTTCATAGATATCCTTCTCATGTTTTGGCTCTAGCTAGGAGGGCATTCATACATGTCTTCCATTGGAGGAAATGAGAGGTGCTTACTTTAATGGTGTTAAACTGTTGTGGATTAGTGGAAAACCAATACAAAACACCTTGTTTATGAGCTTTATGTTGCTGGGTAGTAGAAAATTGTTGCCAAAACTTGACTTTGTAGATTTGGCTGAGAAATGACATCCTTATGAAAGGATCATCCTTGATTTGTAATTCTTATTCATAAATCAATGGCAACTTGAAAATATAATAAAATTATAATAATTAAGGAAAAAAAGCTTAGGCAATATATATAGATTTATATATATCCTTAGTTATTAATTTTAATTAGTAATCAAGTGACTATCATGTGACTATTTTCCATAAGAGAAATATTAGGTAACAATACTTAGGGAATAACATAATAGCAATAAAAAATGTGGATCGATTACATCTTTTGGAGTCCTACAAATAAATAAAGTTAAATACAAGAAAATTACTCTACTACTCTTATGTTGTTTTCATATTGCTTTTTATGTGTTGTTATATAGTAATACTCTTTACATATATGGATGACTAAGATTAGTTAAGGTTTTATTTAATTAAGTGAAATTTTCTTCTTGGTGCAGTCATAATATATAGGTAGAGTTCTCAAGCTCTATATTAGGGGTATTTGAGATTTTCTATTAATATCAAGACAATAATGAAATTTAATTAAATTTTATAAAAAAAAAAAGAACTTTCATTTTTTGTAGACAACAAAGTATGTGCACTCTATAGATAACCCTTATAAATACAACTTTTTACATCTCCAAGTTGTGATATCACCCAATCAATACTTGCTGCATATAAAAGTGCTAAACTTTTTATTTGTTCACTCGATTAACCATGAAGAATCTTTCAATTTTTGTCATCCTCTTTCTTTTTCTCTTAATGTTTAGTGGTAAATATCTTTTGTTTCTAAGATATAGAATTCCATTCTTTAAAATACAATTATTATTATGTAAAAAGAAGAATTAGATCTATGGATATAATTTAATCAATTACACTTTTTTCTTTTGCTTTAACAAGCAACAATGAGAAGATGTTGGCGGATGCCTAGTGCGAGCGTGCCCTGTATGGAGGCGGTTGCAATGATAATAAATGTAACAAAGATTGTATTGCTAAGTTTGGAAAAACTGTTTATGGATTCTGCTTCTCTTTTCAAAAACCAAGTGACACTTGTGTTTGTCATGGTTGTTAATAAATTAAAATTTGTCAACTTCTTGTTTGGTAGAAGTTAATTTGTTACAATGACATCTGCAATTCCAAACTAATAATAATAATAATATTAATAATAATTTTGGTTTAAGAAGTCTTCTTTCTACTAATCATTATGTTCTAAATTCTGAAAATGTTATATGAGTGGATCAGTATCTTTTTTTTTTCTTTTTTAGTAATATTGTATGATGGTAGTCAATTTGATATATCAGAGATGAAAAGTTATACATTGTACAATTACTTACACATTTTTAATTTTTTGATATATGATTACAGTTAAAAATGAGATTATAAATATTTATTCTTTTTTGAAATATGTAAAATGATTGCATTTATGTAACAAAACTCTTTTTTTTTTTTTCTTTTATTCTTCATTGCTCTTGATGTCCATCTTTCGCTAAAGTTGGTTTTGACTTTTGCAATGCTGCCATGTCTCATTGATAGAGTTAGCATAAAGCCTTGCTTGGCCATTTGGGGGTAAGCATCCCTTTTCTTTTCCCTCTTAATGATTAAAAATAATAATAATAATAATAATAAACCTTTAGCCATCAAAAGCAACTAAGCTTATATGCAATACTTGATTTCCTTTTTCTAACAAAATCATGCCTTGTGTCTATCATACCTTACACCATAAAGCACTTTTAGTAATGATTAAACATCATTACTTAAGGGCATTAAACTACTGCTTAATCTCTATGGCAACAATTTTTTATGCACAATTTTTGATAAGTGTTACAATAGCCTTTATGCAATGGTTTTAGAGGTTATTGTTATGAAAAAAATTAGTATTGCACTAAAATTTTAACAAAGCAATTTTTGACATCAATAATATCGAATTTTGAGAATTTTACACAGTGTTTTATAAGTGCAAAGGCAATAATTAGTTAACCAATATTACTAAAGTAGTTTAAGGTTATAAAAATAATAGTGTCCATATGAAAAGGCCACATTTTTTAAACGAAATGGTAATGTTTTTAAGATTCAAAAGTAGTGGTAATGTAATATAAAAGTAGAAGTCATGAGAGATAAAGGTAGCTTTTTCAGGTAATAAATGCAGCAATTTTAAGTAATAAAAGCATTAGTTTTAAGAAACAAAAGCAACGATTTTAAGTAGTAAAAATAGTGGTTTTAAGAACTAAAAGAAGTGCATTTAAACCTAATGGTGGTAATTTTGAATATTAAAGGGAGCAATTTTGAGGAACAAAAATAGTAAATTTGAGAAATAACAATAACAATTTTTATACCTAAAGATAATGGTTTTAAGAACTAAAAGAAGTATTTTTAAACCTAATAGCAACAATTTTTAGTAACAATCATATCAAGTTTAGATTGTTTATACTAATTTCTTGCTTCACTTATTCACAATTGATAAACAATTGTTGAAATCATAAATACTTTATGTGTTCACCAATCATCCAAACAAATATAAAAGATTTATAAGTATAGAAGCTATAAAAATAGTATTCTTAAATACATATATTTAATATCTTTTCTTTTTTAGTAGTATTCTTTGATGGTGGTTAATCTGATATATCAAAGATGAAAAGTTATACATTGGAAAAATAACTTACACATTTTTTAACTTTTTGATATATGATTATAGTTAATAATAAGAGTATAAATATATATCTTTTTTTGAAATATATACAATGATTGCATCTATGTAATAAAACTTTTTTTTTTCTTTAATTATTCTTCATTGATCTTGATATTCTTCTTTCCCTAAAATTGGTTTTGACTTCTGCCAAGCTACCAAGTCTCATTGGGAATGTTAGCATAAGGCCTTGGCTTGGCCTTGTAGGGGTAAGAATCCCTTTTCTTTTCCCTCCTAATGATTAAAAAAAAAAAAATTAGCCATGCAAAGCATTTGAGCTAATATGCAATACCCGATTTCCTTTTTTTTAAAAAAATAATGACTTGTGTCTATCATACACTACCCATAAAGCACTTTAAGTAGTAATCAAACATCATTGCTTAATCTCTAAGGCAATAGTTCTTTGGGCGCAACTTTTGAGTGCTATAATAGCTTTTATGCAATGATTTTAAAAGTTATTGCTACAGGGAAAAAAATTATTGTACTAAAGGTTTAACAAAGCGATTTTTGACATTAATAATATCAAATTTTGAGAATTTTACATAGCACATCATATGTGAAATGACAACGATTAGTTACCAATAAGGACAATTTATATTTACAACTATAGTAGTTTAAGGTTATAAAAGTTGTAGTGTCAATACCATAAGGCAACATTTTGAAGATGAAATCTTAATGTTTTTAAGATTCAAATGTAAGCAGTAATGTGACATAAAAGTAATAGTTATGAGAGATAAAGGCAACACGTTTAAGTAATAAAGGCAACATTTTTAGATATTAAAGGCATTAGTTTTAAGAAACAAAGATAACGATTTTAAGTAGTATAAATGCAATTTTGATACATAAATGTAGCAGTTTTAAGAATTAAAAGAAGTATGTTTAAACGTAATAACAATAATTTTGAATATTAAAGGAAGCAATTTTGAGGAACAAAAGAAATGAGTTTAAGTAATAAAAATAGCAATTTTGATACTTAAAGAAAACAATTTTAAGAACAAAAAGAAGTGTTTTTAAACCTAATGGTAATGGTTTTTAGTAACAATTGTATGAAGTTTAGATTGTTTATACTAATTTCTTACTTCACCTATTCATAATTGATATAAAACTGTTATAATAATAAATACTTTATGCATTCACCAATCATCCAAATAACTATGAATGATTTGTAACTATAAAAATTATAAAAATAGTATTCTTAAATATACATATTTAATATAGTCTACAATATAGTCTACAATATCATCAATAAAAATGGTTTAGTCCATAACATATCTACTTAACAAGCATTATTATCATTATTATTGTCATTATCCTACACAAAAGGAAACAACTAAGTGAGTATATTGAAAATGTACACCTATTGAAGATTAAATATATGAGTTCAAGCTATTAAAAACATAACCAATCAATTAAAATTAAGGAATGAACCTAGTTTAATGGATTATGGATACCCTCTATAAGAGGTTTTTTAGTCCGTTAATTATGAGCCTTTTCTTCTTTGCAACCCTTAAAGAATAATGGCTCATAATCTACTTCCTGTTAGGTCAAAATAGTTCTTTCAGCATTTTGATAATCTATTATTCATTTAGTTAGGAAATTTTAAGTGCTTTTGTGGTTCAAAAAATTTTGCAATTCCACGTGCAAAATAGGTAAGAATTGTAAGCACATTATAAGCATAATAGTAGTTTGCAACATTCTTACTAAACTCACATATATGCCAAAAAAAATAAAGGAAGACCCTTATGAATAGGTTCCAATGTTTGGTTTAAAAGATTAATTCAACCATAAACCAAAATGAAGGAATAAATATTATAAAATATTATTGCATGAAAATTAGGAATATTGTGACATTATCATAATAGAGGAGTTTTATCAATATAGTACACTAAAATGAAAAACAAATGATATATCTTGTAAATTGTATGAGCTAAAAATATGTTCAAATGCACATTCAAATTATAGGGAGCAAGTAAGAGGATATTCTTTTTCTTAAATTGATTTACCACTTCAGGTATTTTATCCACTGTTCTCATCAATTAAACCAATGTATAAACAATTTTATGAGTAGAAGTCTTGAAATATAATATTGTCCCATAAAATTACACAAAACTCATGAACATAATAGATGAGAGTTGGTTTAGAAAGGTATTATTATTTTTTTCTCTTCCATCAACTCATCTTATTGAGAGTAATTTCAATTGGTGATCTTAAAAGCATACTTGATAGAATTTAATCGACCTAAGGCAGACCATAGATACGACTGCAAGGAGATATGGCAATAATTATATGGAGGCAAATTACATGTTTACCGCTCATATAATATTAATTAGGCTTCACTCTTACAACATGATATTCTTAAATGTGCCAACATATCTATTACTATGCTAAAATTTTTTTACTTAAGTAGTCTATTAGGAGTGTATGCTTTTTCATTTCTTTTAAAAGGAGTCATTATGGGATTATTAAATGAGCGTTTTGTAGTCCTTTTAGTGTTGGTTATTTAATCCTTACATAATCTTAACTCTAAAAAATAATAACAAGATGAATAATTATTGAATAATAAAGTAAGAAATATAAACAATTGAAAATAAAAGAAAGATAAGGAAAGAGAAATCAAACATAGATTTATAGAGGTTCGACTATTCTTTTAGCTTAAGTCCTCTTTTAAAAGTTATCATCTTGAGAGTTTTTAATCCACCATCATAACCTTCTTCCTTGGGTGAAGATCAAACCCTTTAAAAGTTTACTTATTGACATGTGTCAACCTTACCAATCACCCTACTTGTTGATCAAGTGCTAAACTCACCAAACATTACCCTCATTGATCTAGTGTCAAGCTCACTATTCACTTTGCATATTGATCCAATGTAAACTTACTTTTACACACTTAAGTCATTAGACCTTAAACACAAAACTTTATGAAGTTCTTTTTTTCTTTTTTGTTTTTTTTACAAAATCTAAATATTTGTCTCTTTTAAGTACTACGTCTTCTTTCTTTATTTTAATTTAATAAAGTATATATTTTTTTTTAACTTAATGTGTTCAAGTCCTTTAACCTTGTTTGCATACATCAATAGATAGATATTTAGATTTTACTAGCCATTATAAATGAGAATATCTTGCCATATAAAGAGTAAATCACAATATGGGCCAAATCTAAAAGCTTGTTTATGACGTATTGGTTAACCATTGGATAGATTTGATCGACCAGTCCAAACTCTCTAGAATTTCTCAACTTTCTACATCTTTATCACATTAGTCAATCAATTTGTTTGGTCAATTGATCCAAACTTTTTATTAAAATTAGCTTTTTGTCATTAAACACTTTGTTCTCATCTAGTTCACCATAGGGATAAGTTTGGTTAACTAATTCAAATTTATTGTAACCTTTCAGCGTTTCGTCCCTTATCTCTATGCTTTCCAGCTAATAAGTCTAGTTTACTAATCTAGACTTTTTAAATCTTTTCAACTTTTTGTATTTTTACCTTTTCTATTCAATTTCTTTTCATTTGTACTTAATTTCTTTCTTTGAGCTTAATTTCCTTCCTTGTGTGCTTAATTTCATTTCTTTATTTGCACAATCTCATTCAAAAACAATTTATTGTTCTAACACAATCTTTTTATAGTTTTTTCAATGATTTTATTCGAATTCAAATTTCATTCCTCTATTCTCACAATTTCATTCCTTTATTCTCACAATTTCATTCAAATTCTTTCTTCTTGTCAACTCTACAACATGTACTCAATTCAATAAATTAATCTTAATTTTCTTTATAATATCTTAAATCATGTGTTGTATTTTGCATTAGAAAATAAACTGACATATCTTTCCAAGCATGTGTTGTTTATAACTTAGTTCAAATCTAATTGTTTACGATGTCTTTTGAATGTTGACCAATATGGTCTATCTTAATGGTTTTCACATGCTTAAGTATTTGGGTTAGATCTTTCTAAAAACATCTCTAATTAATACATAGCTGGTGACATTAAAAACTATATAAATACAATTTTTTAAACATGTATAACTCATCATCTAATTCATCTAAAACTAAATATAATAGTTTTTGGAAGTTGACTAATAATTGGTTTATTCTTTTCTTTTACTTATGCTACTTCTTTTCATACTTATGTATTTATGTAATTCAATCTTTCCACTAAGTACACTTAAATAACATGTTAGTAATACTTAATATTTTGTTATCATGAAAATATAATATGAAACCTTAAGGACACAACATTGAGGTTGAACCTTTGGCACTAATTCCATATATTGAGATATAGTGCAAGGGGGACACAATAGCTTTTAGACTTTATTTAATATATATATACACGCAAGAGCTTTTAGACTTTACTTAACATATATATATTATCCTCATATGGCCCATTTAGGAATCATGACCCTGATGAAGACGTCTTTAGGCCTATCCATAATAAGCATAAAGACAAAAGAAAAAAGTAAAGGTGAAATATTTTTGCTTAGGGTAAAAGACAAAAGCAGATGAAATTTACTTTTACCCAAAGTTAAAACAAAGAAAAGCAAAAAGCATATGCTTTTCTGAAAAATAAAGGAATAGTGTGATGATGAGCTTGAGTTGGCTTCATCAAAGGCTTGCTTAGCATTTTAGAGACAAAGTTCATAGATATCCTTCTCATGTTTTGGCACCAGCTAGGAGGGCATTTATATATGTCTTCCATTGGAGGAAATGAGAGGTGTTTGCTTTAATGGTGTTGAATTGTTGTGGATTAGTGGAAAACCAATACAAAACACCTTGTTTAAGAGCTTTATGTTGTTGGGTGGTAGAAAACTATTGCCAAAACTTGACTTTGTAGATTTGGCCAAGAAATGACATCCTTATGAAAGGATCATCTTTGATTTGTAATTCTTATGCATAAATCCATGGCAACTCAAAAATATAATAAAATTATAATAATTAAGGAAAAAAAGCTTAGGCAATATATATATCCTTAGTTATTAATTTTAATTAGTGATCAAGTGACTATCATGTGACTATTTTCCATAAGAGAAATATTAGGTAACAATGCTTAGAGAATAACATAGTAGCAATAAAAAATGTGGACCGACTACATCTTTTGGAGTCCTACAAGTAAATAAAGCTAAATACAAGAAAAGTACTCTACTACTCTTATGTTGTTTTCATATTGCTTTTTATGTGTTGCTATGTAGTAATACTCTTTTCATATATGGATGACTAAGATTAGTTAAGGTTTCATTTAATTAAGTGAAATTTTCTTCTTAGTGTAGTCATAATATATAGATAAAGTTCTCAAGCTCTATATTGAGTGTATTTGAGATTTTCTTTTGATATCAAGACAATAAGGAAATTTAATTAAATTTTATAAAAAAGGAACTTTCATTTTTTGTAGATAACAAAGTATGTGCACTCTATAAGCAACCCCTATAAATACAACTTTCTACATCTCCAAGTTGTGATATCACCCAATCAATACTTGCTGCATATAAAAGTGCTAAACTTTTTATTTGTTCACTCGATTAACCATGAAGAATCTTTCAATCTTTGTCATTCTCTTTCTTGTTCTCTTAATGTTTGGTGGTAAATATCTTTTTTTTCTTAGATATGGAATTGCATTCTTTAAAATACAATTATTATTATGTAAAAAGAAGAATTAGATCTATGAATATAATTTAATCAATTACACTTTTTTTTTTTTTGATTTAACAGGCAACAATGAGAAGATGTTGGTGGATGCCCAGTGCGAGCGTGTCCTGTATGGAGGCGGTTGCAATGATAATAAATGTAACAAAGATTGTATTGCTAAGTTTGGAAAAAATGTTTATGGATTCTGCTTCTTTTTTCAAAAACCAAGTGACACTTGTGTTTGTCGTGGTTGTTAATAAATTAAAATTTGTTAACTTCTTGTTTGGTAGAAGTTAATTTGTTATAATGACATCCGCAATTCCAAACTAATAATAATAATAATAATAATTTGGTTTATAAAGTCTTCTTTATACTAATCATTATGTTCTAAATTCCAATAATGTTATATGAGTGGATCAGTATCTTTTTTTTTTTTTTAGTAATATTGTATGATGGTAGTCAATTTGATATATCAAAGATGAAAAGTTATACATTGTACAATTACTTACACATTTTCAATTTATTGATATATGATTACAATTAATAATGAGATTATAAATATCTCTGCTTTTTTGAAATATATAAAATGATTGCATTTATGTAACAAAACTCTTTTTTTCTTTTTTTTATTCTTCATTGATCTGGATGTTCTTCTTTCACTGAAGTTGGTTTTGACGTTTGACATGTTGCCAAGTCTCATTGATAGATTTAGCATAAAGCCTTGCTTGGCCATTTGGGGGTAAGAATCCCTTTTCTTTTCCCTCCTAATGATTAAAAATAATAATAATAATATTAATAAACATTAAGTCATGCAAAGCAACTAAGTTTATATGCAATACTTGATTTCTTTTTTCTAACAAAATCATGACTTGTCTCTATGCTTTCCAGCTAATACGTCTAGTTCACAGATCTAAACTTTTTAAAACTTTTTAGCTTTTTGTGCTCTTGCCTTTTGTATTTGATTTCTTTCCATTTGAGCTTAATTTCTTTCTTTTTAAGCTTAATTTCCTTCCTTTTGTGCCTAATTTCATTTCTTTATTTGCACAATCTCATTCAAAAACATTTTCTTTTTCTAACATAATCTTTTCATATTTTTTTCCAGGATTTAATTCAAATTCAAATTTCTTTCCTTTATTCTCACAAAATATTATTCAAATTCTTTCTTCTTGTCAACTTTACAACATATATCTCAAATCATGTGTTGTATTTGAATTAGAAAATAAACTAAGATGTCTTTCCAAGCATTTATTGCTCATCATCTAGTTCAAATCCAGTTAGTTATGATACCTTTCGAAAGTTGACTAATATAGTCTATCTTGATAGTTTTCACATGCTCAAGAATTTGGGTTATATCTCTCTGTAAACATCTCCAATTAAAACATAATTGGTGCCATTAAAAACTAGATAGATCCAATTTTTTAAACATGTATAACTCATCATCTAATTCATCTTAAATTGAATATGATAATTTCTGGAAGTTGACTAATAATTGGTTTACTTATTTTTCTTTTTTTATATTCTTTTCATACTTATGTACTTGTGTAATTCAATCATTCCACTAATTACACATAAATAACACATTAGCAATACTAAATATTTTGTTATCATCAAAATATATTATGAAACTTTAAGGGCACAACATTGAGGATGAACCTTTGGAATTAATTCCACTTATTGGGATGCAAGGGTGACACAAAAGCTTTTAGACTTTATATATATATATATATAGTTATTACCCTAGTGATTAATTTTAATTAGTGATCAAAGTGACTATCTTGTAACTATTTTCCATAAGAGAAATATTAGGTAACAATACTTAGGGATTAACATAGTAACAATAAAAAATGTGGACCAATTACATCTCATAAAGTCTCATAAATAAATAAAGCTAAATATAAGAAAAAAAACTCTATTACTCTTATGTTGTTTTCATTTTTTTTTTTTTTATGTGTTGTTATGTAGTAATACTCTTTTCATATATGGATGACTAAGATTAGTTAAAGTTTCATCTAATTAAGTGAGATTTTCATTTTAATGTAGTCATAATATATTGATAGAGTTCTTAAGCTCTATATTGGGGTATTTAAGATTTTCTTTTGATATCAAGATAATAATGAAATTTAACTAAATTTTATTTAAAAAAATTTCTTTTTTCGTAAATAATAAAAGTATGTGCACTTTATAGACAACCCCTATAAATACAACTTTCTACATCTCGAAGTTGTGATATCACCCAATTAATACTTGATGCAAATAAAAGTGTTAAGCTTTTTATTTGTTTACTTGATTAATGATGAAGAATTTTTTAATCTTTTTCATCCTCTTTCTTATTCTCTTAATGTTTGGTGGTAAATATCTTTTATTTTTCAAATATGGAATTTCATTCTTTAAAATACAATGATTATTATGTTAAAAAAAAAAAAAAGAACCAAATCTATGAATATAATTTAATCAATTACTCCTTTTTTATTTTTCCTTTTCGGCTTCAATAGACAACAATGAGAAGATGTTGGTGGATGCTCAACGCGAGTATGGCCTGTACGAAAGGTGGTTGTAATGATAATAAATGTAACAAAGATTGTATTGACAAGTTTGGAAAAACTGTTTATAGATTCTATTTCTTTTTTCAAAAACCAACACTTGTATCTGTCATGATTGTTAACAAATTAAAATTTGTCAACTTCTTATTTGGTAGAAGTTAATTTGTTACAATGACAACCACAGTTCCAAAATAATAATAATAATAATAATAATAATAATTTTGATTTATGAAGTTTTTTTCCTACTAGTCATTATGTTCTAAATTCCAATAATGTGATATGAATGGATCAATATCTTTTTTTTTTTTTCAATAATATTGTATAATGGTGGTCAATTTGATATATCAAAGTTGAAAAGTTATACATTGGACAATTACTTACACAATTTTATTTTTTTTAATATATGATTATAGTTAATAATAAGATTATAAATATATATCTTTTTTTTTTTGAAATATGTACAACGATTACATCTATGTAATAAAACTCATTTTTTTCTCTAATTATTATTCATTGATCCTGAGGTTCTTTTTTCCTTAAAGTTGGTTTTGACTTATGCCATGTTGCCAAGTCTCATTGGTAGAGTTAGCATAAGGCCCCTTGGCTTGGCCTTGTGGGGGTAAGAATCCCTTTTCTTTTCCCTACTAATGATTAAAAATAATTTTAAAAAAAAACTTTAGCCATGCAAAGCATCTGAGCTTGTATGTAATACTCAATTTCCTTTTCTTAACAAAATATTAACTTATATTTATCATACATTACACCATAAAGCATTTTTAGTATATTATAAGCATAATAGCAACTCCCAACATCTTTACTAAACTCACATATATGCAAAACAAATAAATAAATAAAGGAATACGCATCATAAAATACAACTGCATAAAAATTAAGAATATCATGAAATCATTATAGTATTGGAGTTTTATCAAAATAATGTGCTAAAATGAGAAATAAATAAAATATCTTGTAGTTAATATGAGTTAAAAATCTATTCAGATGCACATTTAAATTGTAGGGAGTTGGCAAGAGGACATTATTTTTCTTAAAAAGATTTTACCTCTTTAGGAATTTTATTCAAAGTTCTAATCAATTGAACTAATTTAAGGACCATTTTACAAGCAAAACTCCTAAAACATAATATTGTCCCATAAAATTACATAAAAACCCATAAACACAATAGATGGAAGTAGGGTTAGAAATTTTTTTTTTTTTTTTTTCTCTTCCGTCAACTCATCTTATTAAGAGTAATCTCAAATGGTGATCTGAAAAACATTTTTTTTCTCTTCCATCAACACATCTTATTAAGAGTAATCTCAAATGGTGATCTTAAAAAACATACTTCACATAATTTAATCAACCCAAGGCAAACCATACACACAATTACAAAACATTATCAGACAATTTTAGCAATTTCAAAGTGTTAAAAAAACACTTTTGTTTTTTATTTCACCAAAATAAAAGGTTTCCCTTGGGTTTTGACATGAACACATAACCAGAGCACATTTTCTCTAAGCAAACCAAAAATTTCAAAAAATTATCATAGATTGAATGATTAATTGAATTTTTATTATCATATTACTAAATAGTAATCATTTGTGGTATATTAAATGAAATCAAATGAAAATCAAAATATATCTGCATTACATTCCATTTTTCTAAAATTACAATGTGAACAACAAAATAGAAATTTGAAGAATGAAAGAAGAGTCATTAGTAAAACTCCTTAAAATAAGCTTATATGACAATTTTTAATAGCAAGGAGCTCAATAGTTTTAAAGATCTAGCTTATTTTTGTACATATAATAACATAAAGAAATTTAGAATAGAAGATTCTTTTAATTTTGTGCAGAAAAAATGAAAAAAAAAAAAGGAACGCGCTTTCAAAAAGTAAGGAATGGAATGAATCTTTGAATGAAAATTGTGATGATGAGAAACACAAAGACAAAACAAAAATAGACTCGATCACTTTGGTACGGTTGTTTAAACCTTTTATTGCAAAAATGAGAAAAATTAAAATAAAAAAAAAAAAAGAACCAAATTAAGATGTGTAAAAATTTGATATGAATAGAGATGCAAAAATGATACAAAACACAAATTTGATTTACTCTTGTACAATCATCCAAATTTATTTCAAAATAGAAAAACAGGAAGCCAAAAAAATAAAGAACAATGTACTATTAAAATCAAAAATAAATTATATAGCTAAAAATTTAAAAAAAGAGAGAGAGAGAGAGAGAGAACAAAAAAAAATCAAGTTAGAGTTATACAAAATCAATAAAAATTTTAAAAAAATTGAGAAATACAAACTTGCAAGAGATTAAAGGAGAAAGTTAGGATTTAAAACAAGGAAGTAAGATGGCAAATCGAGTAATTAGAGTTGAAAATTGATGGGAAGATCATTGTTTAGAGTTTCTAATTATCATTAAAAATCATTTAGGTAAATCAAGAAATTTCAAATGTTGTCATTAAAAGTATCATTAAATTAAGATTAAAGAAAATATTGATATTAATATAAATTAAAAATTTATTATAATAAAAATTAATTTAATTAAATTTAATTTAAATTTAATTATTTGAATAAATTTAAATTTATATAATTATTGATGAGAACCATAGAGATGATGGGTGGAAGGCTTCAATGGTTGCAAGAGGTCCATTACACATCCCAGAAGACCCAATAACACGAGTTAGAGCCAAAAAGATTAAAGAAGCACTAAATGGGCTGATTCAGGACATTCAGGCCAACCCAGCTTCAAATGGGACGAATTCAAGTTTGACAAGGAGTCCAGCCTTAATTAATATAATTAGAATAGTTAATAGGTCAAAATAAGTAATGGCATTTCTTCCTAAATAAGAGTTTATTATTTATATTGGAATTTGTCCACAATTAGGAATTCCTCCAAAATAAGGATTTGTCCTAAGTAGGAATTTGTGCCTCTTTAGGATTGCTATCTTAGCCTATAAATAGGCTCCCCTTGTATGCTCTGGAGAGTTAGACAACTTTGAGTGAAATAAAAAGTAAGGGTTTTTCTTTCGGTTTTTTTAGGGATTAAAGAACTTATCAAGAGGTACTTCTTGTGGCGTTCTAATCGACTTATCACTCCCAATTCCTTTCTTTTCTGGAGTGTGGCGTCCATATCTTTCTTAACTACACTAGGTTCGTGTTCCTTCCCAGAGTCGGTCTAGGGTTTGTGATATTAAACTCTGGTTTAGCTTTCCTGGTTGTTCTTTGATTCCCTGTGTGCGTTGGGTCCCTAAGCCACGTCTTTTTGGGGTTTTTCGCATCAGTTGGTATCAGAGCAGGGTTCTAAATCAGGTTGAATCCACTCACTCTTCAATTTTCTATCTTTTGATTTATCTATTGTTGTTTAGTTTGTCTATTATATGCTTTATCATTCAAATGCACAAATCTGTTTATTTGCAATCCTTCTCTCTTTGCTTGTTTGTTTAAGCTCATAAACGTGCTAATTTCAATTCCAATTGGTATGTTCAAGTATTCTACTATTGTTTTGTGCTGAAAAAAAAAAAACCCAAAAAAAAAAAGGGAAGGAATAAGAACAAAAGAAAGAAAACATCAAATTCAAAGTTATTGATAAGGTTAACAGTTTGGTCATATTAGCCACAATAATAATAAAGTTTTCTTGCTCAACTCTAATTCTACCATCTGTTTTCCTATTTTGTCACCCAAGTTGTCCTCTAGGTTATATTACCCCTATCCTGATTGTTGTGAATTTAGTTCATTAAATCCGTTTGTGTTGACATCCTTTTTTGCTTGATTCTTGTTCTCCGATTTGTTCAATTCTACGCCATTTAACTTATTCTGTTCAAAATCAATACCCTTGATTTACGTTGTTTAGTTCTTTATAGAGCTGAAAAGGAAAATTTGAGTGGTAAAAGGTAAGAGTGAAAGTTCATATAAAGAAAAAAAAAACCATAAAAAGTGTAAACACGAGGGAGTGTGACATAATCTTTTGAGTGAAACACGTAAGGGAGTGTTCTGTGAGGTATCCCATTTGTTTATGCAGAAGTAAGACTATGACATCCAAAGACAAAGGTGTAGCTCAAGAGGCAGCTGGTGATGTGTCCTTCATGATCAAAGCTATGCAACAACAATTTGAGCGCATGAATACCAGATTTGATGATATGAGGGAGAGGATGGAGGAGCAAGCTATTACAATAGCAGAGTTGCAAAGGAAACATAGGGAATATGAGGCTCCCAAAGCAAGAAGGCAGTTGACACGTGCCTATGACCATGAAGATGATGTAGAAGATGATGAAGTTGATGATCAAACTACGATGGTTAGAACTGGTAACAATAGAAGGGATCGAAGAGAATTTGGGAGGTAAGGCACCTACGATCATAATTTGGGTAGTATTAAAATGACAATTCCTTCATTCCAAGGTAAGAATGATCCTGATGCATACCTAGAATGGGAAAAGAAGGTTGAATTGGTTTTTGATTGCCACAACTATTCCAAGGAGAAAAAGGTAAAGCTTGCTTCCGTTGAATTTATTGATTATGCTATTATTTGGTGGGATCAACTTGTTTTGATAAGGAGAAGAAATCATGAGCAGCCTATTGATACATGGGAGGAGATGAAGGCTATCATGAGGAGGAGGTTTGTCCCTGATCACTATTACAGGGAGTTGAACCAAAGGCTGCAAGGGCTCACTCAGGGCACCAAAAGTGTAGAGGACTACCACAAGGAGATAAAGATTACCATGATTAGGGCCAATGTAGAAGAAGATAGAGAGGCAACCATGGCTCGATTTCTGCAAGGGCTAAATAGGGACATAGCAAATGTGGTTGAATTGCAGCACTATGTGGAATTGGAAGACATGGTGCACATGGCCATAAAAGTTGAAAGGCAACTTAAACGAAAGGGCTCCACACGGGTTGGGCAGAATTCCGGTTCTACCTCATCATGGAAGCCAAACTGGAGTAAAAGGGATAAGATGGCCAATTACAAGTCCAAAGCCGAGCTACCCAAGCACAAGAATGTGGGTTCTAACAAGGAGACAGGTAAACTCGAACCCTAACCGAGTAGAAATAGAGATATTAAATATTTTAACTGTTTGGGCAGGGGTCACATTGCATCTCAATGTCTAAATAAGCATGCAATGATCCTGAGAAGTAACGGTGATGTTGAAACTAAAAGTGAATCAGATGATGATTCTGTGCCACCGTCAGAGGGTGAATGTGATGGAGAGGAGTATCCAGTTAACGGAGTAGCTCTCGTTACGAGGCGAGCATTGAATGTACAAGCAAAAGAAGAAAATGAGGTGCAACGAGATAACATCTTTCAGACAAGGTGTCTCATCAAAGATAAGGTATGTAGTATGATTATTGATGGTGGGAGTTGCACTAACGTTGCTAGCACAACTATGGTTGAGAAACTGGATTTACCTACTATGAAGCATCCTAGACCATATAAACTACAGTAGTTGAATGAGAGTAGTGAAGTGAAGGTAAATCAGCAAGTGCTCGTATCATTTTCTATCGGAAGGTACCGTGATGAAGTTTTATGTGATGTTGTACCCATGCATGTGGGACATATTCTATTAGGAAGACCATGGCAATTTGATAGGCGAGTTATGCATGATGGCTTCAAGAATCGATATTCCTTTGTAATGAACGAAAAACCTGTCATTCTTGTACCATTATCACCTCAACAAGCATATGAGGATCAATTAAGGATTAAAAATGAGAGTGAATAGAAAAAAGAGATTGATAAAAGAGAAGAAAGAGAAGAAAACGTGAGGACACAAGAAAAAGAGAAGAAAAAAGAAAATCTCTATGCAAAAGGAAGTGATGTCAAAAGAGCATTCTATGCCAAACAACCTATGATTATACTTTTGTACAAAGAGGTTTATTTTAACACTAACAAGTTTGACTCATCTATGCCTAGTGTTGTTGTTGCATTATTGCAGGAATTTGAAGATGTATTCCCTGACGATATCCCAAGTGGATTGCCACCTAATAGAGGAATTGAGCATCAAATTGATTTCATCCCAGGTGCATCCATCCCTAACCGGCCAGCATATTAGAGTAATCCTGAGGAGACAAAGGAGCTTCAAAGGCAGGTTGAGGAGCTTATGTCCAAAGGATATGTGAGGGAAAGCATGAGTCCTTGTGCTGTGCCTGTCCTACTTATACCAAAAAAAGATGGGACTTGGAGGATGTGTGTTGATTGTCGAGCAATCAACAAAATCACTGTAAAGTATCGTCACCCCATACCTAGATTAGATGACATGTTAGATGAATTGCATGGGTCATGTGTTTTTTTCTAAGATTGATTTGAAAAGCGGATATCATCAGATTAGGATGAAAGAGGGAGATGAGTGGAAAACAGCTTTCAAAGCTAAGTATGGGTTGTATAAGTGGCTAGTTATGCCATTTGATCTCACTAATGCACCAAGCACTTTTATGTGACTAATGAATCATGTTTTACGTGCATTTATTAGTAAATTTGTAGTAGTGTATTTTGATGATATCTTGGTCTATAGTAAAACCATAGAAGATCATCTCGATCATTTACGTTCTGTTATAAGTGTTTTACGTTCTGAGAAATTGTATACTAACTTACATAAATGTTCCTTTTGTACTGATCAGATCACATTTCTTGGCTATGTTGTCAATGCTAAAGGTGTTGAGGTTGACGAGGAAAAAGTTAAGGCAATTTGTGATTGGCCTACACCTAAGTCAACTAGTGACGTGCGTAGCTTTCATGGTCTAGCTAGTTTCTATAGACGCTTTGTTAAAGACTTTAGCACCATTGCCGCACCACTCACTGAGCTTATCAAAAAGAACATGAGTTTTAGGTGGGGTAGTGACCAAGACAAGGCTTTTAATTGCATCAAGGAAAAATTAAGTTCTGCACCTTTACTTGCTTTACCTAACTTTGCAAAAGCTTTCAAGATTGAGTGTGATGCCTCAGGTATTGGCATTGGAGCTGTTTTGATGCAGGAAAGGCGCCCAATTGCTTACTTTAGTGAAAAGCTAAGTGGAGCAAGCCTTAATTATCCTACTTATGATAAAGAGATGTATGCATTGGTACGAGCTTTGGAGACATGGCAACATTACCTTTGGCCTAAAGAGTTTGTCATCCATACTAACCATGAATCTTTGAAGCACTTGAAGGGACAAGGAAAGTTGAACAAAAGACTTGCCAAGTGGGTTGAATTTATTGAGACCTTTCCCTCCATCATCCAATCTAAAAAAGGTAAGGAAAATGTGGTAGCTGACGCGTTATCTCGCAGGTATGCCCTTATCTCTACATTTACTGCAAACTTATTAGGATTTGAACACATTAAGGATTTATATGTGAATGATCCCGACTTTGCTAATGTATATAGAGCATGTGAGGTGTCAGCCTTTGAGAAGTTTTATAGGCATAAGGGTTTCTTATTTAGGGAAAATCGTTTATGCAAGCCTATGAGTTCTTTAAGGGAGTTGGTTATGAGAGAAGCTCATGAGGGTGGTCTAATGGGTCATTTCGGAGTTAGGAAAACCCTAAATGTCCTAAATGAACATTTTTTTTGGCCACGAATGAAACGAGATGTTGAGAGGATATGTGCGAAATGCATAACATGCAAACAAGCTAAATCTAGAGTTTTACCTCATGGCTTGTATACCCCTCTACCCATACCTAACCATCCTTGGGTTGATTTATCTATGGACTTTGTACTAGGATTGCCACGAGCAAAAAAGGGTAGGGATTCTGTATTTGTTGTTGTTGATAGATTTTCAAAGATGGCACACTTCATCCCATGTCATAAAACTGATGATGCAAACAACGTGGCTGACTTATTCTTTAGAGAAGTAATACGTTTGCATGGCATGCCACGAAGCATTGTTTCAAATCGGGATACAAAGTTCTTAAGCTACTTCTGGAAGACTTTATGGGGTAAGTTAGGTACTAAGCTATTGTTTTCAACTACTTGTCATCCACAAACTGATGGGCAAACTGAGGTAGTTAATCAAACTCTTTCTACTCTTTTGTGTGCTATTATTCGAACAAATTTGAAAACATGGGAAGATTGTTTACCACATGTCGAGTTTGCGTATAATCGGAGTGTTCATTCTACTACTAGTTACTCTCCATTTGAAATCGTATATGGTTTTAATCCATTGACTCCTTTGGATTTGGTACCTATACCTGTCAATGAGTATGCCAACTTAGATGGGGAACGCAAGGCTGATATGATTAAAAAATTGCATGAGAAGGTGTGACAACATATTGAAAAATGAACTGAGCACCACGCATCCCATGTCAACAAGGGACGAAAGAAGGTGGTGTTTGAACCTGGTGATTGGGTTTGAGTGCATATGCGCAAGGAACGGTTCCCAGCTCAAAGGCGTTCAAAGCTACAACCCAGAGGAGATGGTCCCTTTCAAGTTGTAGCCCGAATTAATGACAATGCTTATCAGTTGGATCTTCCTGGTGAGTATAATGTGAGTGCAACATTTAACGTTTCTAATCTTTCCCCTTTTGATGTAGGTGATGATTCGGGGACGAATCCTTTTAAGGAGAGGGGGAATGATGAGAACCATAGAGATGATGGGTGGAAGGCTTCAATGGTTGCAAGAGGTCCATTGCACATCCCAAAAGGCCCAATAACACGAGTTAGAGCCAAAAAGATTAAAGAAGCACTAAATGGGTTGATTCAGGACATTCAGGCCAACCCAGCTTCAAATAGGGCGAATTCAAGTTTGACAAGGAGTTCAGCCCTAATTAATATAATTAAAATAGTTAATAGGTCAAAATAAGTAATGACATTTCTTCATAAATAAAAGTTTATTATTTATATTGGAATTTGTCTACAATTAGGAATTCCTCTAAAATAAGGATTTGTCCTAAGTAGGAATTTGTGCCTCTTTAGAATTGCTATCTTAGCCTATAAATAGGCTCCCCTTATAAGTTCTGGAGAGTCAGACAACTTTAAGTGAAATAAAAAGTAAGAGTTTTTCTTTCGATTCTTTTAGGGACTAAAGAACTTATTAAGAGGTATTTCTTGTGGCGTTCTAATCGACTTATCACTCCCAATTCCTTTCTTTTCTGGAGTGTGGCGTCCATATCTTTCTTAACTACACTAGGTTCGTATTCTTTCTCAGAGTGGGTTTAGGGTTTGTGATATTAAACTCTGATTTAGTTTTCCTAATTGTTCTTTGATTCTCTGTGTGAATTAGGTCCTTAAGTTACGTTTTTTTGGGGTTTTTCACATTAATTATATAAAATATATTATTTATATATTATTATAAATATATTTTTTAATTATTATGACTAATATTTTTATTAAATTAATAAAATTATAATATTTTTATAATTTTTTATTAATAATATTATAATTATTATTTTTATAATAATAAAAAATAATTAAAAAATTATTTTAATTATAAATTTAAATTATTATAAAATAATTATTATTATAAATATTTTATAATATATAATAATATTTATTTGAACAAAAATTTTTCAATTAATAAGTGTTTTGGCTTGACTATAAGGAAATAGAGACCGTCAAAATAAAAACACAAGGGACACAAGGATCCTCAAAGAACTAATAATGAAAATAAGAAATGTCGATGATGGATTAAGACACGGGGAATTGATACAAAATTATTATGTACATAATTGGCTCGTAGCAAACATATACCAGATCATTGAGAGAATACAGATGTGATATTTCTTTCGCATAAGAATATCACTCCACCTCACAATCATACAATAAACTGGGAGGCACCAAATTGATCTTTTTTTTTTTTTTTCTCGAAACCTCCATCTTCAATCTTCTGCTATTGATGAACACTTCACAATCCCATAGCCAAATCCTTGTATAACAGGCAATATATGACAAAAAGACAACAAGAAAGGGAGAAGAAACAAAACCCCCTTTGGCACAACTTCAAAACTTCGTGAATCATCTTCAACAATGGTCTCCAACTCTGGATTTCTCGAAGCCTTCATGGGGCTGCTTCACCAAAGTTATTGATATGCCTCATCCCCTTCACCATCGTGAAAGCTTTTAATAATCACTGATTAGCCAACTTCTCTTATTGGAGATGGGTTTCTTTGATTGGAAGAGATAGATTGGAAATGAAGATAGATTGGGATGATCTATGGAGGGACAAGCTGAAGTCTTGAGATAAAGAAGTGAAGCTATAAAAAGAAGTTTAAAAGGGGTCACTTGGCTAAAACAGGGAAATAGGATGGAAGTTGGGTGGCAACTCTCTGGACACATATCAATGGTGGGAATTTGAGTCCATGCGAGTCAAGATTTGAACAACAAGTTTTTTTATCGGACAATTAAATTTATGATCTTTGACCAGAAAGAGACATTTAAAGATAACTACAGTTAATGGCTGCCCCAAGTGCAACGGTTCTGCGCCATTTGTGTTGTACAAGGTGCTGTCAATCCCCAATTGCAAATTTTGGAACAAATTTGTGGAACAGTGTAATAATTCAAGTGTAATTTTATATAATAAATTTATAAATTTGTTATAAAAAAAAATAAAATTTTTATTTATATGAAATGAATTTTTTAAAAAAAAAATAAATATCTTATATTATAAATAATAATTTAATTTATATTATAAAATATTAATATATATAATAAAAATAATTTTTTTTATTATTTTTAAAAATATATTTTTAAATTTATATAAAAAAATTTTAAATTTAATTTATTTAATTTTAAATTATTTAATTTTTTAATTTTTTAATTTTAAATTTTTATTACATATTATATTATTTAATTTTTTAATTAATATAAATAAATTAAAATTAAATTTTGTATAAAGTAAACATGATAATATTAAAAAAAATAATAATAACTTTTTTCATTGTCGTGTAATCAAACGACACAAGTGCAAAATCTAAAGAAAAGCTTGAGGACGCCAAAGTGTGCTTGCTTTGCTACCTGTCAATGCCTCTTCTCAGGCTCAATCAACAATCAAGAAAGCTTATCAACCCGTTTTTCTCTCTCAATTCTTGCACTTTGCCGCCACCCAAACAAGGCCATTCAGCATCTACTCTTCCCTCCTAAACCTCTGCAAAGAACCAGCGCGACTGCAACAAATCCATGCAAGATTCATCCTTCACGGCCTCCATCAAAACCCCACCATCTGTTCCAAACTCATGGACTCTTATGCCAATCTTGGCCTCCTTCGGCTTTGCAAACAAGTATGCAATTCTATATCGGAACCCACTACAGGTTTGTACAACAATCTCTTGAGAATTTTGGCTAAATTTGAAGATTACAATGATACCCTTTCGGTTTACCAAGAAATGGCCTTGAATTTCATATGCCCAGATGAGGAAACATACTCAATTGTTCTGGGTTCGTGTTCTAGCTTGTTGGATGTTGTAAATGGTAAAACGATTCACGGGCATATTGTGAAGATGGGTTTTGAGTCATTTTATTTGTTGGATAGTGCTTTGGTGGAGATGTACAAAACTTTTGGTGATTGTGGTGATATTAATGATTTGAGTTATTGGAATCCTTCGATTTTTGCGGCCTCTCAAAGGCGACATGCTAAGGAAATTTTTTGGCTTTATAAGAGAATGAGAATGGAGAAAGTTCAAGTTGATTCTTTTACTGCCATTAACTTGTTGAGGTTTAGCGTCAATTTGAGCTCATTGGAGGCAGGAAGGGCCATTCATTCTGTGGTGGTTGTGACCGGTTTGCAAACAGATATGTCAGTGAACACTGCCTTGCTGACCATGTACTCGAAGCTGGGTGATTTATATAATGCAAGATTACTAGTTGAACAAATGCCTGAAAAGGATTGTTTTGTGTGGAATGTGATCATATCTGCATACTGTCAAAGTAGGTATCCTGAGCAATCAGTCGAACTGTTGAGGTCTATGGCAAAGACCCGTGTTAGAGCTGATTTATTTACTGTTCTGCCTGTTATTTCTTCAATTAGGCAGTTGAAATCTAACCGGTGGGCTTGAGAAATGCATGCTCATGTGGTAAGAAATGGATTGGATCAACAAGTTTCAGTCAGCAATTCTCTAATTGATTTGCATAGTGAATGTGATTGTTTGAACTGTGCACGGAAGGTTTTTGATTTGTTAGCTAATGGGACTGTTATTTCATGGAGCTCGATGTTCAAGGGATATGTGAACCATGGTCAGTTTCTGGATGCTTTGTCACTATTCTCCAAGATGAAACTGGATGGACATGGTGCTGATTTTGTTGCTGTTATCAATATCTTGCCTACTTGTGTGAATAATGGTGCATTAGCGCAAGTAAAGTACCTTTGTGGGTACTCAGTCAAACTTGGTCTAGATATGCTAGCTGCTCTTAAGACAGCACTGCTTGTCAGCTATGCAAAATGTGGGTGCATAGAGATGTCGAGGAAAGTGTTTGATGAGGAAAAACTGAGCAAAGATATAATTACCTGGAATTCAATGATTAATGCGTATGCCAAGCATGGAAACTGGTCTGATTGTTTTAATTTGTACAGCCAAATGAAGCTATCAAATCTAGAACCGGATCAAGTAACCTTCCTTGGGCTATTGACTGCTTGCGTTAACTCGGGTCTTGTTAGGGAAGGACGGGAATTTTTCAAGGAGATGAAGGAAACCTATGCTTGCGTTACTAGGCCACGCAGAGCATGTTGCTGAAGCCAAAGAACTTGTAAGCAACATGCCTTTTGAATCAGATGCTCGTGTGCGGGGTCCCTTGCTGAGTGCCTGCCGGATGTACTCTGAGGATAAAGTTGCAGAATTTGCAGCTGAGAATCTTATTACTTTGGAACCCAAAAATGCAGGAAATTACATATTGCTGTCAAACATATATGCTGCAGCAGGAAAGTGGGAAGGAGTTGCTAAAATGAGGAGTATCCTTAGGATGGAGGACTGAAGAAAACTCCTGGCTGTAGCTGGCTGGACATAAATGGGAAAGTACATGAGTTTCGTGTTGCTGATCGATCCCATCCAAAATTGCATTGCATATATTCCATATTGAACAATCTGGAGTTGGAAATTAAGGAAGCCAGTGAGAAACTGGAAAAATATGTCTTCCCTCCTGATTTTGTTCATTTTTGGTGAATGTTGTGATGTTTTTATGCTTCCATGGTGGCTGCAGCATCGATTTGTTTGCAGGCTGCTTTGCATTATGTTTTATTACTTCTCACAATTGGACACAGATCTCTGCAAACCTGTTACATTGTTAGTGATCTAAAAGAATTTGCAGGGATCCATGGACCACTGTTGGATTGACGAAGACCAAGATATACCAGGAAGCATTTGAAGGCTTTGACTCCACTCTTTATGTAGAGCACATCCTCCCTGGCTGCCTTTCTTTGCACGGCATCCTTTCACCATTGCTACTACCTCTATGTAATAATTGAGGTGGGACAGCACAGGCAATGATACATAAGTGGCTGTGAAAGGGACTTTTCATTGATACTAACAAAGGTCAGATGCTTTCTGTTGGTGCTTGGATTGCATAAATTCATAGATATTTCTTTTCATGCTTGAAACAGCATGTAGAAATGCAAATTCTTAACGAAATGGTTCTGTGAAGTTGCCACATGGCATGTCATGGTGAATAAACAGTTGTAGAAAATTCTTGGCAGCTGAACTAATTGACATTAGAATTTGGAAAGTAAGCTACAATTTTTGTTTGAGAAAGTTTATTGTCCCAATCCTCTGTGCTCAGCATCAGTGTCTCAAAACTATCCAGAACTTAAAAATTAGTTTATTGATGGTATGAAGTTACGAGCTTGGAAATGCGAAAATGCCTTGGTCCTTTCTCTATGCAGGGCACCTAGACCTTGGCACCATAATGAAACCTATATGCATACAGAAGACTCATCACCAAGGAGAAAAAAAGAGGCCTCAACAAAGGAAACTCTCAAACTATGGGGTTTGGGGAAGAATCAAATGTACTCTTTCGAGAAGCTATTTTTATGCTTAGTTTGATGTGCAAGTGAAGGAATTAAGTGGGGTTTGGGAATTTTTAGGATTGAATGCTTGAAATGGCATTTTTTATATTTGAAGCTTGGATCTGGTGATAATCTTGAATGAATTTGTTTAATTCAACGATTACTTGATTGGTCTTTTCAAATTCAATTCAATAAGTGAGTTAGAGTGGCTTTTTGTCTGCAAGAAAAGAGCTATATCCACTGAGTTGATGGTCCTCCTTCTGATTTAACCTGGTTTTCAAATGCAATATTCTTGATCAAGTTTGGAGTTGGCACTCCAACACTAATTCTGTATCGTTCTATGACTTCTGGGTCTGTCAATAAATCCTTGTACGGTGCATTGCAAACAATCTGCCTCCATTCAGTTATCCTTATTCACATGAAAGAAACAAGGGTATAATGATCATAATTTTGTTCCATGAAAGATCTGTATAAACCATACACACAATTATAGGCATGGCATGTTAGTGGGTCGTCCAAGATGCTGATCTTCTTTATTTGACAAATCATTTCCGTGCATGGTCTATTTATGCTGCAAAGTTGTCTGTCTGATTTTCTAAATGGGAAGTACTAATCATTATTTTGTTTGATGAAATATGTGTATAACCTGTACAGAATTAGAGATATGACAAGATTGTGTTGCTTACTATCTAAGGAAGATAATAAATCTTGGAAGACACTAATCTTCCTTCTTTAACAAATTCCTTGGCATTCATGATATATTGGTGCTGTGAACATGGCCACCTGGTTTATTGAATGGAATTTGTGTTTCTCGATCAGTAAAACAAGAAACCTTATGAAACCCATTTATGGTAGAAGTACACTGTCTCTTTTAACAAATCTTCACAAGATATTAATTAAGTTGCAAAAAGCTCCATCTTTTTTGGGAGAATATGCACTTGAAATCACTTCTTTATGCATTGCTCCATTCTTGAGTTGCTTTTGTTGTTCTGCATAGATAAGATTATGGGAGTTGTTAATACTCACAAGAACATTTCCTTTACTTTCATCCATATAAAGTTTATGAATTGCACTAAAGGTGTTTAGCATAGTCCATACACTCAAAGCTGGATCTCCTTGGAATTTGTCAACAAAGTTTTAATTGTGCAGTGAAAGTGGATTAATTTTTAGAGCATTAGTGTGGCTGTTTGCTGTTGGAAGCCGAGTTTCATCTCTGTACAACACTTGCATTTTAGTTGACATAATTTTTTATATTTGATTCTGCATTGACATTTATTGGTTTTTCTTTTCCCATAGAATGGACTTCTATTTACTGGTGGTGAGGATGGGAATATCATGGCATGGGATGCAAAACGTGGGAGGAGTGCCTACCGCATTGAGGATGCACATTCTGCCCGCATCAAAGGCATAGTTGTGCTTACAAGGAAAGATGATGTTAATGCTGATGATCCATATTTGTTGGCAACTGCATCATCGGATGAGGTCGTATGTGTTTGGGATGTTCGCATGGCCATGAAGGAGAAGCCAAATCCATTGGCTGAGGTGAACCCAAAATCAAGGCTGACTTGTCCTGTTGGATCATCTCTTAAATGTGAGTGTTGTGCTTGTCTGGATTTTTGCCACCATACAAAAGCCAAGTAGTTGTGCTATCTCGACTTCTAAGAATGTCATTTCACTACTTTTTTCTTCCACTACCAGATATTCGGTCTTTTTAATGATTTCTTATTTTCTTTGATTATGTATCATTTATTTATTCTTTTTTTCCCCCTTCTAGCCCCGCTGCTGCTAAATTGCAACTATGTTTATGTTTGCTGATATGCAAGTGGCATTGTTAATTACTACTTTTTCTTTTTTTTTTTTCTCTCTCCGTTTCTACTCGAGTTATTACTTCGTGTTTGTAATTTGTGTTTTATTTATGTTGCTTTGGCTATTGACTTATGCTCGAAGAGTATGTTGAAATTTAACATGTGGTCTATTTTTGAATCATTTCCAATATGTGAATTTTGGTCTTCTCGTCTCTTGCAGCTTTGAAGCGACCCCAGATTCAGGAGTGTAGATTTGACCACCTTGCATATCAGAAGTCTCCGCAGTTTACTACCTTTGTTCTGGATTTTCTAGTGTTCTATTAGGGATTCTAGACCTCTATGTCAAGTATAATGATAACCATTATAATTCAATTTCTTCATTTTACTGACTATTTTATCTTATGTAGAAAATTAAAAATTCTTGAAAAGTCTCTCTGTCTTGATTTGTACAATCTCTCTAAATAAAATTATTTTTCACATAAAATAATTTAAAAAAATTTTAAAAAAGTAAATAATGATATATATCATTACTTATATAAATTTTTAGAAAAGTGAAGACACACATGGTGGACACAGAATTTGTGCTTGTAATTCCAACACAAGTTAAAACCTAACCCGTTTATGGCTCCATCTATCTCAAATATATGAAACAATCATAAATTACAGATCATGTGGACTTATTGTATTTAATATAATTTTATTGAACCACAATTAGCATTTAACCGCTGCTAAATCATGTTCTTTCAGTTGTGTTTTTGTGCAAGTGAAACTGTGAAACAAACTGTACAAGATAGGCTTTTGCCTTCTATGGCGTTTTGTTTTTGATCTTTTTTATATTCTCATTTTGATGAAAATTTTTAGATTAAAATTATTGCACAACAATATATACATAAAAATAAAATTTAAACAAAAATTCGTTTCCTATGAAATTCATATTTTAGCTGAATTCATATTCTAATTTTTTTAAAAATTGGTATATTGTAGTGTTTATATCTGTGTCGTATCTACGTTATCATGTCCATACTTCAAAACCATAAATGAGTTGATTGGTCCTATTTCTACGTTACTTACCACCAAGAGATGCCTAGAGATATAGACAACACATAAAGTTTTTTTTTTTTTATTCATTCTTTATTTTCATATTTTCTTGTTAATTAATAACGATTGAATTTTGAATTTCAAACTAACACTCATGAAGACATTCGATTATAACTGAGATAAAACTCATTAATATAGACAAGGGAAACATTTGTACTACTCTGCAGCATTTAACCAATCCTACAATTTGATTGATGGACTAATAAATTTTATAAAATATTTATTTTACTCATCTTGTTAACTTTTTTTAAAATAAAATTTGATATCAACAAATATTTCAATTAATTTATTGTTAGTTATTGAAATTATAAATATTAATTTTTAGATAAGTTAAGAAGTAATAAATTGAATTTATTTTGATTTAATTACTTAATATATACTCAATTATAACTCTAAAGAGATAATAAAATAATTAATAATAAATAATAAAATAAATAATATGATCAAATAAAAATAAATAAAATAAATGAAAAATGTGTGTATAATAATTTATAATAATTTAATTTAAACTAATAATTTACATTTATTACTTAAAATTTACTCATTGAAAGTTTTTTATTAATTTTTTTCTCTATTTGCAAAGTAAAATAATTATTTATACTAAATTATTTTAATCTTAATTACAACAAAATTTTTATAAAATTTATAGAAAAATACAATAATTCTTCAACATTTAAAAACTTGCACTTTATTATCTCTTTTATATATATATATATATATATATATACAAAATAATTTTACTTTTTTAAAATTTCAAATTTTCTCAAAGTTTTTATTATTGATTTTTTACTTTTGATCATTTTTCTCTTTTCATTAGTTGTATACAATAAATAACTCTTTTAAATCCTAAGGTTCTTTCTTTTGTCTAGTACAAAAAAGTTCTGAAACATTATTATAGATAAAAACAAGAAACTAATAATTAGAAATTAAAATCTTTCAATAAAAAGAATCAATTTAAAAAATAAAGAATGTTGACTTTAATCATAATATTGGATCGGTTAATTAGTTTAAAATTTTTATAATTTTTTTAATTTTTACACTTTTAACTTTTCAGTTCTATCAATAAATCGTAACTATTAATTAAATTTAGTGATAATAATTTTTTGTCACTTTTGTAATATTGAAATTTTTACTTTTTTTTTTTAACTATTTCTAGTCTATTGTTATTATTAGTTATACTAATTAGTTTAAGTTCTCAAACATTTTTCTTCGCATCTTGGAATCTTATTTGGTGTTTGATTGATTGCAGATATTAATCTGATCAACCGACCTAAACTTTCTGTTTATTTTTAACTTCTCTTCTTTTTTCTTTAAATTATTTGGTTAATGATATAAACCATACCTAAATTTATGCAAATTCTAAATTTTGATAAGTTTTTTCATCTTTTTTCAAAATAATTTAAGATTTCATTTAATATCTTTTTAAAAATATAGAATTAACAAAAGACAAGATATTTGCATAATTATTAATACAATTCAAATTTTAAATTCAAATATCTTATCATAGTAATTATGAGCTAAATAACAATAATTTAAATAAAATTTACATGTTTGATTAACAAGTAAATAAAAAAATTAATATAAATAAATAGACATTAATGACATTAATAAAGTACACAAAACACATTAAAATATCAAGAAACAAATATAATATAATATATAATTTTAATAAACCTAGCAAACTCACAATGTTCTAATCCATCTTAACAAACTCAATAATAAAAACATATCAAAATATTTGTAGATTTGATAATTATTAAAGAGTAAATGCATAGAATCCTCATTTATTATTTTACTAGGATTGGTGGGTGTTTATGGATACTTGTCAAGATAAATAAACTTATTGAACAAAATTTATAAGATAATTTTTTTAAAAAATTTATTAGATATTTTATTTGATCATATCACTTTAATAGGTACTTATTACATTATTTCTACAATATTGGTATAAAGTTTTTCCCTAAATTGTTTATTTATATGTATTTTGTTTATAGGAGTATTTATGTTCCCTTATGTGCTTGTATGTCATAGTTTGATAAATTTTGATATTTTATCCAACTAAAATTATTAGCATTTGCAAAATATAATTAAATTGCTTGAATTCAATTTCATTTTTAAAAATGCAATAGGGCCTCTTATGGAACTTTTTCTTTTATTTTGGTTCAAATTTCTTTTACTTAGTATGTGTGAAGTATACCATTCTTATTTCCAAATTTACTTCAACACTATCATATGGGTATTATTGGGAAGGTAAAGTGTAAAATGATTATAGTATTTTACTAGTCATTAAGTATTTTAAATGTTTTTACATTTTAAATTTTCGTTTCTTAAACTTCTTTAAAATGACTATGTTTAGTATAGTCCACTTTTTGATTCGTCTAAGCAAATTAGTATATATCCACTTAATGAATTTATAAAAAATTATCTTTCCCACAATTTTCCAATGGCTTTCAAAACCTTCCAAGTGGGGGTGACGACACTTGTTTCACACGTCTCTTCTTTGTACCTAATAAAAAAATTAAAAAATATATGAAAAAATATGTCATACTTTTAATAGATGTGTCAATACTTTTAAATAATGTTTTCAATACATATAAATCTAATTTCAAAATTTTTAATGGATATACATATTTTTTTTCCTATGATTATATTTATAAATCATATATTAGAAACAAATAGTAATAGTAAATTCTATTTAATATTAAATATATAAAAAAATTTTAATAATATGAATTTTATTTTTAAGAAAACTAAAATATAAAAAAATATATATATTTTTAATTTTTTTACAAATTTTTGAAACTAAACAAACCAAAAAAATTGTGATTGATTCATTAGTTTAGTTACAGATTTTTAGAATCAAACTATATAATTCAATTTTCAATTTTACCAATTTAACAAATTGGTCTAATTTGGCTTTTAAAACCTTTTTTGGGATAGAAGTTATGACTTTAACTAAAATAGATATGTAATTAATTTAATACGACATAAATCATGAATACCTTTATTTACAAATGGAGAGACATTATTGCATGTCATAAATGCTTTATGTAATTAGCTTATTATATAAAGTCCAATGCAACCTCAAAGGAGTGTAGAATTTCTGAAAGCACAAAATTAAGAAGAGCTCTCCCTTGTGTTTATAATTTTCATTTAAAAAAAAAAAAACAAGAAGTTGTCTATGGGGAACAAAACACTTCACATACTCATGTATCCATGGTTTGCCATTGGACACTTGACTCCATTTCTTCATCTTGCTAACAAGCTAGCAGAGAGAGGCCATAAAATCTCATTCTTGATGCCATCAAAAATCATACCTAAGTTTCAATCTCTCAATCTATATCCAAACCTCATTTCTTTCAATCCAATCAATGTCCCACAAGTAGATGGCCTCCCGCCGGGTGTAGAGACAACTGCAGATATCTCCTCCACATTGGTTCCTCAACTACTGACTGCTATGGATCTTACAAAACCTGTGGTTGAGACTTATCTTTGCAACCGTAAACCTGATTTGGTCTTCTTTGATTTTGCTCACTGGTTGCCGGCTCTCTGTCAAAAACTTGACATTAAATCAGTGTTGTACTGTATCTCTAGTGCGGCTAGCATTGCATACTTTACCATACCAATGAGGATGCTTTTTGAGGGTGTAACTTCAATGTATGACATAATGGAGCCTCCTCCAGGCTTCCCTCCTTCTTCGATTAAGCTGTTTGCTCATGAAACTAGAAGATTTGATAATTCAACACCATCTGTAAGTGATATTTCAATGGCAAAGCGAATATTTAGTTCTTTTAATGAATCTAATGCTATTGCCATTAAAACAGTCACAGAGATGGAAGGGCCATTTTGTGACTATCTTGAGAGCCAATTTAAAAAGCTAGTGATTTTATCAGGTCTTATTGTTGTGGAGCCACCAAACATCACTTTAGAAGAAAAGTTTGCAAGAATGCTAGATACCTTAAAAGAAAAGACTTTAGTCTATTGTGCATTAGGAACTGAGTGTATTCTCAAGAAACATCAATTTCAGGAACTAGTTTTGGGTCTTGAGCTCACAGGCTTGCCCTTTCTAGCTGCCCTCAAATCGCCAATAGGAGTTGAAACGGTGGAACAAGCGTTGCCAGAAGGCTTTAAAGAGAGAGTAAAGGGAAGGGGGCTTGTTTATGGGGGTTGGATTCAGCAGCAACAAATCTTAAATCATCCTTCTACGGGGTGTTTTATGACTCATTGTGGATTTGGATCTTTATCGGAGGCTTTAATGAGTAAGTGCCAATTGGTATTTCTACCAAATGCATTTGACCAATTGATCAATGCAAGACTAGTTGGTGGGGACCTCAAAGTTGGCGTGGAGGTTATGAGAGGTGGTGATGGTTTGTTCACAAGAGATGGTATTTGCAAAGCAATAAAAAATGTTATGGATGGAGATAGTGAGGTGGGAAGGGAGACGAGAGCAAATCATGCAAATTTGAGAGAAGTTCTATTGAAGAAAGACCTTCAAAACAATTATCTCGATGGTTTTGTCAAAAAATTACAGACATTATTGGAATAATGGAATTGTCACTAAGTGTTTCGTTGGTTTGGATATAATGTACAAAACCTTAGCCTATTTTTATTAAATGTCTGTTTGTCACCAAAAAATATGTTGATGTCACTTTGTTATATCAATGACATGTCAAGAATAATTGTAAGATAACTGTTGAACCATAGCCTCTATCTATTTACAAGTGTGATTTGTCCTTTGAGCCAAATAATAAATTGTTAGGAAATAAAATAATGTATGAGAAGAATAACTAAAATTGAAGATAAGGGATACTAAATTTATGCGGTTTGGTTAATTTGACCTACATCCGAAAATGAAAGTAGGAACAAATATTACTAAAGTAGAGAATACAAAAACAAAAAATCTCATTTAGAGTTTAATTGACAAAAGCCCAAATAATGAACTAGAGGTTCTTAGAGTTTTATTACCTTAATTTTTAAAATAAACAATATTATTGCTTAATTATAAGAAAAAAAAAATAGTCAACTTTACTTAATTTCTTGATGTGTGACTTTAGCCACCAACTTAACAAATCTTTATCTTTACTCAAGTTGAACATATAAATATAATAACAATGCTCCACCTTCTCTACAAGCTCCCAAATCATCATACTGTGCAAATTAAGTCCAAGTACTACTTAAACTTAGTAACTAGAAGAGGCTTCATAAATATAACTATAGGATTGTTTCTGATACTAATTTTTTGAATTGAAACCTTTCTCTCAACAATCATCTCCCAAATGAAGTAATATCTCACATCAATATGCTTTATTCTCTCATGATACATCTAATCCTTTGTTAAGTGTATTGCACTTTGACTATCATAATGGATGGTAATAACATCTTGACGTAGACTAAACTCACCATATCAACCTTTCAACCATAAGGCTTCTTTCATAGCCTCAATCCTACTATGTATTTTGCTTTTATAGTAGAGAAAGTAACAACACCTTGCATAGTAGCTTTCCAACTAATAGTAAAACCACTAATATAAAATACCTAACTTATAAGAGATTTTCATTTATCAAGATCAATGACATAGTCAAAATCCACAAAATCAACCAATGTGGTTAAATTTTTACCAAACTCCAAACATACATATGAAGTATCTTGCAAGTATTTGAAAATTAATTTCATAGCTTGCCAATGTGATTTGCTTAGAGAAGACATTTATATGACATTATACATGTATTTGGATCAGTTCAGGTTCAAATTTCTTAATTGTGATATATTCATTTAAATCTGATTTTTAGGCTTAGTCAGCATTGGTTAGCATGAAAGTTATCACTTTAACTAAAATTGAACATGATAATCTAAAGCATTTAATGGGCTTTTTAAAAGACATTAATGCCATAAATGCCTATGTAATTCACTTAATATAATAGTAACACGCAACCTCAACGCAAAGTAGAATTTTGTTGGAATAAAAAGAAGAGCCATTGTATTTTTTCAAGAAAAAGAGAAGAGAACCAAGCTATGGCTATAAGGTCTAAAAGCCTTCATATACTTATGTATCCATGGTTTGTCATAGGCCACCTTACTCCATATCTCCAACTCTCTAACAAATTGGCAGAGAGAGGACATATAATCTCTTTCTTGTTACCACAAAAAACCAAACCCAAGTTCGAGTCTCTTAATCTTTATCCAAACCTTATTTCTTTCATTCTAATCGATGTCCCACATGTAGATGGCCTCCCTCCAAGAGTAGAGACAATTGTAAATGTCAATTTCACATTGTTTTCTCAACTAATCACTGTTACAGATCTTACAGAACCTGTCATTAAGGCTCATCTTTGCAATCTAAATCCTGATTTGATCTTCTTTGATTTCACTCATTAGTTACCATCTCTTTGTCAAAAACTTGGCATTAAGTTAGTGTTTTACTATATTTCAGGCACAACTAGCATTGCATACATAATAAGCCCTAGAAGAAAGCTCTTTGAACGTATTCCTCTAGTGTAAGACATGATGGAGCCTCCTTTAGGCTTCTCTCCTTTTTCTTCAATTAGGACGTTTGCTCATGAAGCTCAAGCTTTTGATAATGTAACACTTTTTGGAAGAAATATTTCATTGCCAAATCAACCTTTTACTTCCTCGAATGAATATGATGCCATTGCCATCAAAACAATCATAGAAATGGAAAGGTCATTTTGTGACTATCTTAAGAGGCAATTCAAAACGCCATTAATTTTGACAGGTCTTCATGTCCAAAAGCCACCAAACTCCACTTTGGAAGAAAAGTTTTCAAAATGTTGGGTGCCTTTAAACCAAGGACTTTAATTTATTGTGCATTAGGGAGTGAGTGTATTCTTAAGAAAGGTCAATTTCAAGAATTGGTTTTGGGTCTTGAACTCACAGGCTTGCCTTTTCTAGCTGCCCTTAAATCACAAATAGGAGTTGAAATAGTGGATCAAGCTTTACAGGGGTTGGATTCTGTAGCAACTAATCTTAAATCACCTTATTACAAGTTGTTTTGTGACTCACTGTGGACTTGGATCTTTGTTAGAGGCTTTGGTGAGTGAGCATCAATTGGTATTTCTACCAAATATAGTAGACCAACCAATTAATGCAAAACTACTTGGAGGAGATCTCAAAGTTGGGATGGAAGTTGCAAGAAATGATGAAGGCTTATTCTCAAGAGATGGTATCTACAAGGCAATAAAAGATGTTACAAATAATGATAATGAGGTGGGAAAGGATGCAAGAGCAAATCATGCAAATTTGAGAAAAGTTATGGTGAGGAAAAGACCTTCAAAAAAATTTATCTAGATTATCTTGTCCAAAAGTTGTATGCACTAGTAAAATAACAGAATTTGGTGCAAAATTCCAACGTGGCATAATTGTGACATTTAAGGAGGAATTTGTATAGGTGCATTAAGTGTGGCTTCCTGAGGACTAATGCTTCTACAAAACCTTATTTTTCATTAGTGTTTAATAAACGATCCTTCTTAGAATAAATGTAAAGTTAGGTACGAACAGATAATGCCTATCTACTTAATTTATGTAAATATATCCTTTGAGGCAAAATTTAAATTTTTAATGTTTTACATAGATAATCTTAGTGTTGAGCATGTACTGTTGGCCAAAGTAAGGTTCACAACTTGGCCAAACATTTTCCATTTATTCGAGAGGGTCCAGACAAGCCAAGGCATACATTAACCCATGATTATCGTAAGCTGCAAATATTTGAGCAGTTCGAACATAAGAGTGATTAGGTCAAGGCAACTTCGTAGATTGCTTTGAGCTGAAAACAAGCTTAAGAAATTGAGGGTTCAAGCTCAATTGAGAAGAAAATGTTAAAAAAAATGTTAAAGCTTAACGCTCATTTTGTGCATTTTCTAAATGCTAAAGAGACCTAAAGCTTTGATGATTATTTATTCTTTGAAAAACAAAATTATATTAAATTTTCACTTCAGTTCTAGCCCACTAAAGCTTCATTGGGCCTCTAACTAAGCAAAAGAAAAAATTTATGGGAAGGCCTACCATTTTATTTTGAAAAGATTTTCCCCTCGATTAACCCTTTTTTCGTGACCAACAACGTGGGCCTTTCTTAACTTTTTATGCCAAAATCCCTCTCTTCTGAGCAAGTGAAAGAGGTGGGGGTGGGGGAGGAAGGGTCTATTACTATAAATTGAGCAAGCCCTTTCCCCTAAAGCACTTTCGCTGCTCCCTGCTCGTACATCTCCTCCGCTCGCGCTCTCCCTTTATCTTTACTTATAGCTGATTTGTTGGCTTCCTTGAAGTTGAATTTGAAAGTACTAAAAATTAAAGCATTAATTTCTCCTTTATTAAAACCTTAGTATTTAAGTTCATTTGCCATGACGCTCTTAAAGAGCAAATTTGACCTTATATAAGCTTGCAACTTCATTTTAAAATAGATTTCAAATTAAAAAATTTAATATGTTACTTTCATTTCAAAAAAAAATTAAATTCGATTAAGTAGCTTATCAAGTTAAAGTCCATTAAATTTTTAATGAAGACATTTAATTTATTTGGTAATTCACAATGGCAATATATCTAATTAAACAACNTGAGAGAGATATATTTTAGTGGGAAAGTGACTATTTAGTTCTTTAAATGAATCTAATGCTTTGCGACAAAACAGTCATAAGAGATGGAAAGAGTCAATTTTATGACTATCTCAAGAGTCAATTCAAAAGCTAAGTGATTTTGTCAAGTCCTAAATTGTCCTAATGAGCCACCAAACACCAATTTGGAAGAAAAAGTTTGCAAGAATGTTGGATATGCTTCAAAGTTGCAGACTTTAGTTATTAATGCATTTAGGCATGAGTGTATTTTGAAGAAACATCATTTCAAGAATTGGTTTTTAGGTCATGAGCTTATAGGCTTGCCTTTCAAGCTACCTTATATTGCCAATAGAGTTGAAACAATTTAGGTTTTTAGTATTGCCAAAGGGCTAGTAAAGGAAAAGTGGCTTGTTTACAGGGGCTAGATTCATAGCAACTAATCTTATCACCCTTTTATGAGGTGTTTTGTGATTCATTGTGGATTCGGATTCTCTATCAAAGGCTTTGATCGAGTAAGTGCCAATTGGTATTTCTACGAAATTACATTAGACATCAATTAATGCAAAGACTATTTGGTGGAGATCTCAAAGTTTGCATGGGGGTTGCAAAGAGGTGGTGATGGTTTGTTCACAAGAGATGGTATCTGTAAAACAATACAAAATGTTATGGATAGAGATAATCAGGTGAGAAAGGAAGATGAAGCAAATCAGCAAATTTTGAGAGATGTTCGTATTAAGAAAGTCCTTTAAAACAATTATCTCGATGGTTTTATCTAAAAGTTGTTAAGACACTATTGAATAATGGAATTTTCATTGATGTATTATTTGTAAAATGGATATGATGTAGACAACCTTAGCCTATTTTTATTAAAAGATTGTCTCTCACGCAAAAATATGTTTGATGTCACTTTACTATACTCATGACATATAACAATAATTATAAGTTTAAGTGTTGAACATAGTTTTATCTATTTTACTAGTGTGATTTGTCCTTTGAGGCAAATATTAAACATTGTTAAAAAATAAAATAAAGTACGCGAGAAAAATAACTAAAACTGAAGATAAGGGACACTAAATTTATGTGATTTGGTTAATTTTTAATTATATCTACAAGTAAAAGTGGGAGCAAATATTACTAAAATGGAGAATATAAAAATAAAAAACTCTTCTATAACTTAATTGACAAAAGCCCAAATAATGAACTAAAGGTTTCTAGAGTTTTTATTCCCTTAATTTTTAAAACAAACTATATTACTCCTTATTTATGAGAAAAAAAATTAGTCAACTTTACTTAATCTCTTGATATGGGACTTTAGCCACCATCTTAGCAAATCTCCACCTTGGCTTAAGTCACACACATATATATAATAACAATTGCTCCACCTTCTCCATGAGCTTCCAAATCATCATACCATGCTAATTAAGTCTAAATATTATTTGAACTTAGCAACTGAAAAAGGCTTTATAAACATAACTATAGGATTGTTTCTATTATTAATTTTTTGAACTAAAACCTTTCCTTCTCAGCATTTGTCTCCTGAATGAAATGATATCTCACATCAATATGCTTGTCCTATCATGATACATCTGATCCTTAGTCAAGTATGTTGCACTTTGACTATTACAATTGATGTATCAACATCATAATGAAGACTAAGCTCACCATATAAACCTTTCAACTATAAGGCTCCTTTGATATCCTTAATCACTGCCATGTAGTTTACTTTAGTAGCAAACAAAGCAATAATATGTTGCAAAATAGCTTTCCAACTAACAAAATAAGCATTAATACAAAATACCTTACCTATAAGAGATCTTCTTTTTATTAAGATTAATAGCATAGTCAAAATCCACAAAACCAACCAATGTCCTTAAATTTTTTACCAAACTCCAAACAAACATCTAAAGTACCTCATAAATATTTAAGAATCCATTTCATAGCTTGCCAATATGATTTACTTGGAGAAGACATATGCTTGTTAACCACATTAACTGCTTTATACAATTTCTAGACATGTGCAAACTATCGTATACATAAGACTGCTAACTGCACTCGAATATGGAACTCTTTTCATATACCTCTTTTCTTCATCTGGTTTTCATGATTGGGCAACTAATAACTTAAAATGACAAGCAATGGGGCTATTTATGAGTTTAACATTTTTCATGCCAAATTGTTACAAGACCTTCCCAATATAATTTTTTTTGGGTCAAATATAACTTACCTCCTTCATGATTCCTTTTGATTTCCATGCCAATAATCTTTTTTGCTTCTCCTAAGTCTTTTGTCTTAAATTCACCATTCAAAAGTGCTTTCAAAGTGTAAATCTTTGACAAATTCTTGGTAGCAATGAGCATGTTGTCAATATAAAGTAACAAATTAATGAATGAGCCATCATTTAACTTCCAAAAATAAATGTAACTATCATACTTGCTCTTGGAATAACTATGACCTAGCATAAAAGAATTAAACCTCTTATACCACTATCTTAGAGACTACTTTAACCCATACAATGATTTCGTCAAAAATAAATATGGTCTTTATTGCCTTTCAACTTCAAAACCTCAGAGCTGCCTCATTATATTTGCTCCTCAAGCTCACCAAGTAAGAAATCTGTCTTAACATTGAGTTGCCCTTACTTCAAATCATACATGGCCATCAAAGTAAGTAAGACACGTATCGAACTATATTTAATGTCAAGTGAGAAAAACATCATTAAAATCAACACCTTATACTTGACTAAAACCTTTCACAACTAAACATGCCTTATACCTTACATCTTCAACCCTTAGTATACCTTCTTTCTTTTTTAAAGACCTATTTGCAACTAATGATTCTCTTTTCTAAAGGTAGTTTCACAATAGCCCATATGCCCTTCCTACAAAGAGATTCTATTTCTTCATTCACTATAACCAACCACTTAGATGAGTTAGCACTTTAAACTACTTTTGAATATGTAAATAGTTCGTCATCTTCACTAGTTTCTTATGCAACTAAATGAGCATAGGCAACATAGTTTGTTATATCTTTGTGGTGATCAAATCTCTCTTCTTGGTTGGTCTTTGGCTATGGAATGATCCTCCTCTCCATCTTCAGAGAAATCTACAATATCTGATGAATTTGATTGGATATGAGAACTCTGCTATTTGGCATCTCGATTAATAACTTTAAACTACACTTGTTTGTACGCACTATCACCTTTACTTACATTAAAAGGACTAGAAGTCTCTCTTTTTCGATGTAACATAAAGGATTCATCAAAAGCAACATCTTTACTACTTATAAATTTTGGTGGATCAAGACACCACAAATGATATCCCTTCACTTCAAATGCATCCCAAGGAAAATGCATTTTTTAACTCTAGGTTCCAATTTCCCCTTATTAACATGCACACATACAGGACATCCAAATATCTTTAAATCAAAGTAATTAGTAAGAATACCTGATCAAACTTCCTCTAAAGTTTTGAACTCTAGAGATATTAAGGTGCATGATTAACGACATAACAAGCTGTAATGATTGCCTTTGCCCAAAAGTCTTTTGACAAATAAACATTGGAAATCATATAATGAGTTCTCTTTAAAAGTGTTCTATTCATGCGTTTAGTAACACTATTCTACTAAAGAGTCATTCTAACTTTGCGATGATGAACAATGCCTTCATTTTCACAAAATTCATTCAATTCACCTTCACAAAATTTGAAGCCATTATTTGTCCTGAGCCATTTAATTTACTTCCTTATTTGCTTCTCAATAAAGGCTTTCCATTTCTTGAATGTATGGAAAACATCATTCTTGTGCTTCAGAAAGAAAACCCAAACTTTTCTTGAATAATCATCAATGAAATTCAATATGTACTTGACACTACTTTTTGATAGAACCCAAGATGGCCTTTAAAGATTTGAATGAATATAATCCAAAATACCTTTTGGTCTGTATATTGTTGGAGACTTGAAATTGATACGCTTTTGCTTCCCAAAGATGCAATACTTATAGAAGTCCAACTTTGTAGTACACTATTCACACAGAATGCCTCTTTCACTCAACATAGATAGACCCTTCTTGCTTATATACCTCAACTGCATATGCCATAACTTTGTAATATCTGCCTTTGAATTAGATGATGTAGAAATTGCAATAGTACCTATAACTGTAGATCCTTGTAAAATATATAAATTTCAAGACCAAAAAGCTTTCATGAAAATGAGAGCATCTTTACTCATTTTTAAAACTCCACCTTCATCAGTGCACTTATAGCCAAAAGCCTTAAGTATTCATAAAGATATGAGATTTTTCTTCAAATTTGGAATATGTTTAACCTGTGTGAGTGTTTTTGCAACACCATAATGAGTCTTGGTTTTAATCGTACTAATCCCAATAATTTTACAAACTATTTTATTACTCATCATAACAACTTTACCTTTAATAAATTCATAAGAGGAAAATTAATCCTTATTGAGACAAATATGACACGTAGAACTAAAATCCAAAATCCATTCATTAGCAGACTTTAATTTATCATTAGCAAAAAAAATTAATTCCTTCACTCTCATCTTCTACAACACTAACTTGAGTTAACTCATTACTTTTGTACTTATCCTTGTCCTTTACTTTTTCTTTATCTTTTAGCTTAAATCAATCTACTTTGATGTGCCCTTTTCTTTTACAATAATTACACACCAAATTTTTATATTTGGATTTATATCTAGATTTAGATTTATGACTATCTACATCCCTTTCATCTAATATGCCCTAAGCCATCAAACTATTAGCTTGACCACTAAGACTCTCCCCCAGTTATATCCCAATTGATTTTGTCTTTCAAATTTAAAATAGACTTAAATTCTTTATAAAAATAGTCTCTTTACCATAAAACATTATTTTTCTAAAATACTTAAATGACTAGGGAAGAAAACACAATAGTAATCCTTATCCTTAATATGAACATCTATATTACTTAAATTCATAAGTAAAGAATTAAATTTATCAAGATGCCATATTATGGATGATTCTTCAAGTATATGAAGTATATATAACTCTACTTTAAATAGAGCATATTCTTCACTATTTTCTTCGTATATAAATCCATTAATATCTCCTACAAAACCTTAGTAGTTACCTTAGTAGCTACTTTTCTTAAAACCTCATTAGAAAGATTTAAGATGATACCCGATCTAACTTTCCTATCAAGGCCAACATATTCCTCATCTGACATCTTCTCTAACTTTTTCTCTTTGCCTAGTAGCGTTATGTCAACTTCGTCTTCAACCAGCATGACCTCTATCTTTAACTGTCACATTCCGAAATTGACACTTCATTTGAACTTTTCAAAATAATACTTAGTTATGGTCATGATGACTATTTTCCTAATGAATTAGGCTACAATACTAGTTTTTTAAAAAATAAATTCTAGGTTATAACTTTTAAAAATAATAATAAATAATAAATAAAGTACAAGAAGAATAACTGAAAATAAAGAACACCAAATTTACATGGTTCAATTAATTTGACCACATCCATAAGTGAAAATGGAAGCAAATATTATTAAAATGGAGAATACAAAAATAGAAAACTCTTACAAAGCCTAATTGACGAAAACCCAAATAATGGATTAAAGACTTTTAAACAAATTATATTACACCTTATTTATAAAGAAAAAAATTAGTAAACTTTACTTAATCTCTCAATGCGAGACTTTGCCAATAATTTAACATATATTTTCAAGTTTAGTCTTCAAATGATGCCTCAAAGATGCATTCTATAGATTTTAGTAATTTATGACATTGTTTATGTATGTGGACTAGTCCAAGTTCAAATTTCTCAATTATGATACATTCATTTAAATTCAATTATTTGGCTTAGTCAACATTGGTTACCATGAAAGTTATCACCATGTCTAAAAGTGAACATGATAATCTAAAGCATTTAATGGCCTTTTTAAAAGACATTAATACATGCCTTAAATGCCTATGTAATTAACTTAATATAAAGGTAACATGCAACCACAATATAAAGCAAAATTCTATAGGAACAAAAAGAAAAATCATTATGTTTTTTTAAGAAAGAGAGAAGAAACCCAAGCTATGGCTACAAGGTTGAAAAGCCTTCATATATTCATGTATTTATGGTTTGCCATAGGCCACTTTACTCCATATCTCTGACTCTCTAATAAATTGGCAAAGAAAGGACATAGAATCTCTTTCTTATTACCACTAAAAACCAAACCTAAGCTTTAGTCTTTCAATCTCTATCCAAATCTTATTTCTTTCATTCTAATTGATGTCCCACATGTAGATGGCCTCCCTTCAGGAGCAGAGACAACTATAAATGTAAATTTTACATTATTTTCTCAACTAATGACTGCTATGGATCTTATAAAACTTATCATTAAGACTCATCTTTGCAATATGAATCCTAATTTGGTCTTCTTTGATTTCACTCACTGGTTGCCATCTATATGTCAAAAACTTGGCATTAAGTTAGTGTTTTACTGAGTTTTGAATGCAAAGCTCCTTAAAAGTGTTCCTTTAATGTAAGATATGATGGAGCCTCCTCTAGGCTTCCCTCTTCCTTCTTCAATTAAGATGTTTGCTCATAAAGCTCAAGCTTTTGATATTATAACATCCTTTGGAAAAAATATTTCATTGCCAAATTGACATTTTACTTCCTTGAATGAATATGATGCCATTGCCATTAAAGTAATCATAAAAATGGAAGGGTCATTCTATGACTATCTTGAGAGCCAATTCAAAAAGCCAGTGATTTTGACTGGTCTTTATGTCCAGGAGACACCAAACTCCACTTTGGAAGAAAAATTTGCCAAAATGTTAGGTATTATTAAAGCTAGGACTTTAATTTATTATGCATTAACAAGTAAGTGTATTCTCAAGAAAGATCAATTTTAGGAATTAGTTTTGGGTCTTAAGCTCACAAGTTTGCCCTTTTTAGATGCTCTTAAATTGTCAATAGGAGTTGAAACAATGGATTGAGCTCTACCATAAGGTTTTAAAAAGAGAGTTAAGGAAACAAGATTTGTTTATAGGGGTTGGATTCAACAGTAACTATTCTTAATTCACCTTATTACAGGTTGTTTTGTGACTCACTATAGATTTGGATCTCTATCAGAGGCTTTAGTAAGTGAGTGTCAATTGGTATTTCTACCTAATGCAATAGACCAACCATTTAATGCAAGACTACTTGGAGGAGATCTCAAAGTCAGGATGGAAGTTGTAAGAGATGATGAAAGTTTATTCTCAAGAGATGGGATCTGCAAAGCAATAAAAGATGTTATGGATAATGATAGTGAGGTGGGAAAAGATACAAGAGCAAATCATGCAAAATTAAGAAAATTTTTGTTGAGGAAAGACCTTCAAAACAATTATCTAGACTATCCTGTCCAAAAGTTGAATACAGTACTAAAACATCCTAGTGCACGATTATGATGCACAAGTGTAGGTTTTGAGGACTAATGTTTACAGCCTTTCTTTTCATTGGTGTTAATAAAGTATCCTTCATAGAATAAATATAAGTTAGGTATGAATAATAATGTCCATCTACTTATCTATACAAAATATCCTTTGAGGTAAAATCTAAATTTTATGTTTGGTTATGCATTTGAGTTGGTCCAAGTTGTGCATTTAGGTCAACAGGTATGTTGGCTAAAGTAAGGGTCAAACTTGGGCCAAACATTTTCCATTTTAAGAGGGCTAAGGCAAGAAAAGCAGACTTAACCCATGATTAGTAGGGCTGTAAATAATTTAAGCCAAGTTAAACTTAAGAGTGTTTGGACTTAATGTAACTTTTAGATTGCTTGAGCTCAAAACAAACTTAAGAAATAAGGTTCAAGCTCAACTAGAAGACAATGTTATAAAATATGTTAAAGCTCGAGCTCATTTCATGCTTTCTAAATGCTAAAGAGACCATGCTTGATATTATTTAATTTATGAAACAAAATTATATAAATTTCACCTCAATCTAGCCCATTAAAGTTCATAGGCTCTAACTTCAGCAAAAAAATTAAGGGAGGGCTTGAAATTTTATTGAAAAGACCCCTTCTAACCCTTTTATTCACCAATAATGTGGCATTTGAGCTTTTGTGATGAAATCCCTCGTCTTTGGCAAATAAAGGGGTAGGCATGGGGGGAGGAAGGGTTTATTCACTTTCCCCTTAAATTATCTACTTATATCATCGTTATGGATATGTTATACCTAAGGCTAATTTGCTGGCTTTTAAAGATGAATCAAAGTATTAAAATTAAAGCTATACTTTTTCTTAATTAAACCTAATATTGAGTTCATTGCTCATGAGCTCTAAATAGTCAAATTTGACCTTGTCTAAGCAAATTAATATATATTGACTTAATGAATTCATAAAAAATTATCTCTCCCATAATTTCCCAATACCTTTCAAAACCTTCGAAAGGGGGAGGTGACACTTGTTTGACACATTTCTTCATTGTACCTAGTAAAAAAATTAAAAAATATATGAAAAAAATGTGTTATACATTTAATAGACGTGTTAATACTTTTAAATAATGTTTCAAATACATATAAATCTAATTTCAAAATTTTTAATGGACATACACATTTTTTCTCTATGATTATATTTATAAATCATGTATTAGAGAAAAAAATAGTAATAATCGATCAATATCTTTTATTCTCATTATTAAATTAGATAGTTATACATATATAAACATATAATATTTCAACTATGAAGTTCCCGACTTCTCTCTAAGATCTACTAGTTCATGATACTGAGAGGGGGGTGAATTAGTATCACCACAATTCGCAATTCATAGGTAAGTGAACAACTTCAACCTTTTCTTAAAAGTAAACTCTTTCTCAGACTCGACTAAGGTAGATCTATTGCTAGCTACTAATCACAATAGTCCCTAAAGTTACCTTTCAGACACCTTACCTAGCAGACAATACGGATGTTCTTGTTTAGGTCTTCATTAGGTTATGGGTTGGCTGATACTTTAGCTGCATTCACAAGTCAATTCAAAACACATAATGTAAAGCAAATTAAGGACACACGAGATTTATGTGGTTCCGTCAACGTGACGTACATCCACGGTGGTAGGGACTCTCCCTTACCGAGACTATCCACTATACTTGAGAATTTAGGTTACAATGGATGTCTTTAATTCTCTGCTCCTTTCACTATTGCAATTACTAAGCAAGTACAATACAAAGAGTGTCACTTACTGTGTCTATCCTTCTTCTAGCTTGTCTTGCCTCTGTTGAATTGAAAGGCTGCTCCACTGCCGCTTAGAAGTTCACCGCAATGCTCTTTAACCTCTCTTGAAGAAATCTGGAAATACGTTAAGTTCTTTACGTGCTTCTTTGAATTTCTTTTCTACGTTGTTTCACACAATTCCTACTTTCACCGTCTCACTATCTGACCCATCTCCTTGTCTCACAATCTTACTGTCTCACAGCTTGCCTGTCCGTTTCTCTCTTACTGTCCAGCCGAATTTCTCTCTCCTACCGTCGGATTTCTCTCTTTTCTCGCCGGATTTCTCTTTCTTCATTGGATTTCTCTCTCTTCACCGAATTTCTCTTTTCCGTTCACCCACTTGGCCGGATTTCCTTCCTTTTCTGCCGATGGTCTGCTTTTCTTCGTCCTGCCGTTCAGCCCTGTCTAGCCGTCACTCTTCTTCCTGCCGACGGTCTCCAATTTGGCCATGTATGATTTTTCTCCTTCTTTTCTCTCTCTTCCCTTGTTCTGTCGTCGCCTCACTTGGTTGGCCGAATTGTGTTTTCTTTCTCTCCTTCCCATCGACTCCTCTGTTCTGGCCATTGGGTTTCTTTTTCTCTCCTTCCCGTCAACTCTTTCTCTCTCTCGGCGGTTCTGTTTTTGCCGATGGTTCTCTCTCTCTTCTGTATCGTTCTACCGTCGGCCCCCTTCACCAACCGCTTCGATCGTCTCTCTTTTCTACCGATGGTGTAGGGTTGCCGTGTGCCTTGCTGTCTCCTCGCCGACTATCTTGCTGTTATGTCTGTTTCTCTCCTATCTCCGACTACGTCCTTTCTCTCTCTTCCAGGCATTTTCTCTCTCTTCGTCCAACGGCTTCACTGTGCAGTTACTGTTTACTCGACGGCACTATTCACTCTCTTCGTCCTTACCGGTGGTGTTCTCCCGTATAGGGTTTGGTGTTCTCTTTGGTTGGTCGGTTGTCTAAGTTTTGCTAAATGCTCAATATTGCCGATGCACACTGTTCTTTATCTTCCAAAACCATTATATACTCTACTCCATGAAACCCTAATAGGGTTTACGCGGCAATTTTACGTTCTTGCCCTTCCGTGTGATTTTACCTTTTTGCCCTTCCATGTGGGTTTACTTTCTTGCACTCGTAAACCTAGTTGACAACAATTACAACCCATACAAGGCTGTGGGAACAACAATCTCCCCCTTTGTAATTGTTGGCAACACTTATAATAAAAGTCACTATGCAGCAGTTGAAACTCCCCCTAAATATGCACTCTCCTTTCTTAACAGCTCCCCCTGCATTGTTGCTTCTCTCCCCCTTTGCCAATCAATTACAAATTTGAAAAACACGCAAAGTGAAGATGGAGGATTTACCTGAACTTCAGGCTTGAGGAGGCATTTGTACAGATAGACTCCATCTGTGCTTTTCAAACAGCTCTGTGGACAGAGGTTTAATTAGAATATCTGAAATTTGATCTCTAGTGCCAACATACTCCAACTGAATTGTATCCTGTTCCACTTGATCTTTGATGAAGTGATACCAGATGTCAATATGCTTGCTTCTCGAATGTTGAACCGGATTCTTGCTGAGATCAATAGCACTTTGATTGTCACAAAGTATACTCACTGGTAATTTCATTTCAACACCCAAGTCTGCCAATTGTCTTAGCATCCATATCACCTGTGTACATGCTGCACAAGCAGCCATATACTCAGCCTCAGCTGTGCTCAAAACAACACTGTTTTGCTTTCTACTTAACCATGCAACACACTTTGAATCCAAGTAGAAGCTGCAGCCGCTGGTTGATTTTCTATCATCTATACTTCCTGCCCAGTCTGCATCAGTGTATGCTTGTAGTTTAACAGAATCCATGGTTGGATACCACAAGCCCATTTCCAATGTTCCTTTAAGGTACCTTAGGATTCTTTTCACTGCCAACACATGAGACTCTTTAGGATCAGCTTAGAATCTGCTGGTAGTACACATAGCTTGCATAAGATCAGGCCTTGATGCTGTAAGGTACAGAAGGCTCCTTATCATCTTCCTGTACTCTGTAGGGCTTGTACTCCTTCCCTCCTGATCTTTTGTTAACTTATAGCCCACTGTCATAGGGGTACTGACAGATCTGCTATCTTCCACGCCAAACCTTTTCAGCATCTCTTTGGCATATTTCGTCTGAGAAATAAAGATACCTTCTTCACACTACTTTATCTGTAATCCAAGAAAGTACGTCATTTCTCCAATCAATGACATCTCAAATTCCTCACTCATCTTCTGTGCAAAATCTTGGCATAGTTCAGAGTGATCCCCTCCAAAGATGATGTCATCTACATATACTATGGTTATCAGCTGGCCTTTCTCTGAATTGAACACATATAGGTTATTATCAACCATTCCTCTTCTGAAGTTCAACCTTCTTAAGTACGCATCCAGCCTGCTGTACCATGCTCTTGGAGCTTGCTTAAGACCATACAAGGCTTTCTTCAGCTTGCACACTTGTGTCTCATCCTCACTTATTTGTACTCCATCAGGTTGTTCAATATACACTTCTTCTTTCAGGAGCCCATTCAGAAAGGCAGATTTCACATCCATCTGATAGACTTTATACCTCTTGTATGCTGTTAAAGCTAAGAACATTCTGATAGTTTCTAACCTTGCTACTAGTGCAAAAGTTTCATCAACATCTACCCCTTCTATCTGAGTGTAGCCTTTGCAAACCAGCCTGGCCTTGTTCCTCACCACCTTACCATCTTCATTGTATTTATTCCTAAACACCCACTTTGTTCCTATGACATTCTTATTAGTGGGTCTTGGAACCAGTTCCCATGTATCATTCTTCTCAATTTGATCCAGCTCCTCATTGATAGCTTTGACCCAAGCTTGGTCTTGAATAGCCTCTTCAACAGATTTAGGTTCAACTTGTGAGAGTAGAGCAGTAGCTCCCACCATTCTTCTTCTTGTTGTAACTCCTGCTGATGGGTCACCTATGATCTGATCTCCTCGATGAGCACTGGTCCATGTTTTCTTTGTCCTTCTTCCTTGCACCGTCTTAGTTGTAAGAGGATCTCTTTCTTCATCTTCAGACTCACTCTTCTCCGAGTCTAAACTTACTTCTTGTTCCTTTTCTTCAGGTTGGTCTGATTCTTCATCTACATTGAAGTCATCTTCTTTATTGTCCTCAGTTTCTCCATTCTGCATTGTTTTCCAGTTATCATCTATTCTCACATCACTGGTAGTGATTACTTTTCCCAGCTTATGTAGGAAAACTCTATAACCTTTTGTCTTTGCTGAGTATCCCACAAAGATGCCTTCATTAGACCTAGCGTTGAATTTTCCCAAGTTTTGCTCCTTGTTCTTCACAAAACATGGGCTGCCAAAGACACTGAGATACTTGGCTGTTGTCTTCTTCCCACTCCATAGCTCATATGGAGTCTTATCAGTATTGGGCCTTAGTAGAACTCTGTTCAGTAGGTGCACAACTGTAAATGTTGCTTCTGTCCAAAATCTTGTGTGAAGCTTGGATTCCAATAGTAGAGTTCTTGTCATTTCAACCATAGCTCTATTCTTCCTCTCTACCACCCCGTTCTGTTGAGGTGTTCTTGCTGCTGCCATTTGATAGTGAATTCCATGCTTCTCAAGGTAATCTTCAAAAGCTCCATTTGTGAATTCAGTGCCTTGATCTGACCTCAATACTTTGATCTTCTTTCCACTCTCATTTTTAGCCAATCTTCTGTATCTCTTGAAGCATTTCAAAACTTCTGACTTGTGTTTGAGGTGCATGATGCAGGTCCTTCTGGAATAATCATCAACAAACAAGACGAAGTACCTCTCACCATTCAACCCTTTTGTTCTCATTGGCCCACACAAATCAGTATGCATAATGTCAAGCACTGCTTCAGAACTGAACTCTTTGGTCTTATACTGCTTTCTGACATGTTTTCCTTTAGAGCATGCTGAGCAAACATACTCTCTCTCTCTCCTGAGTTCAGGAATATCTCTGAGTTGCATGAGTAGTGGTCAGCTTCCTCATGTTCTTCTGTGATAAGTGTCCTAGCCTCCTATGCCAGAGTTGATTTTCTTCTTCTTTGGTGAGTAAATAGCTACTTGTCTTGTCTTCATCAATCACATATAAATTTCCAGCTGTTCTCTTCCCGGCTGCAACAGTATTGCCTTCTTTACTCTTTACCTGGCAACCTGTTTTTGTGAATATTACCTTATGGTCTTCGTTGCATAACTGATTGACAGATGCTAAATTGTATCTGAGTCCTTCAACGTGCAGAACATCTTTTAGCTTTCCTCTTCCAATTTTTACTAACCCCCGACCATTGATGTTGAGTGAATCATCATTGCCAAACTTGACTCTGCCTTCTCTTAATTTGCTCAGTTTTGATAATTTACTCTTATCTCCCGTCATGTGGGAAGTGCATCCACTATCAAGGATTCACTGCTTATCCTTGCAGTCAGCTTTGAGTACAATTTTAGCTATATTAGCCACCTCCCTTTTAGCTTTATATTCCTTCTTTTGAACTGGTTGAAAGATAGCTTTCTCCTTTTCTCAACTTTGACTACACTGCTTGTTTTCACTGTGCCATTGAGTGCCTTCTCTTACTCAGGGAGAAGTGTCATGCATCTCTTGGCATTATGGCCATCCTGCCTACACCTTTCACACTGTTCCAAGTCTGCCAATATAGCAAACTTGTTCTTTGAAACCACTGGTTTGGGCTTCCACCAACAATCCTTGTCAGCGTGTCCTTGCCTTTTACAGTATGTGCAAGAACTCACGACAGGTGTTCTCTTCTGAATTCTGTATTGTCTCCCCCTGTATGCAGCATCGTATCTTCTCAAGTTGGAGACATATACTGGCCTTCTCCACCAACAGTTACTCGCCTTATGACCCCAAACTCCACAATAAAGGCAATGACCTTGAAACTGTCTCTTTTTGGGTCTGATCACAACTTGTCTTCTTCTGTTCATCACTTGCTGTGTAGGCAAAGTAGCTGGCTTCTTTACTTGTATGACTTCCATTTCAATCACATTCTTCTCCTTCTTCTGTTCAACCGTAGCCCTTTGCTGGCTGACCTTTTTTTCGTCCTTCTTGTTTGCCACCCTAGGTTGCTTCTTCAGATCTTCTTTATTCTCAACTATCTTCTTTTGAGTCACAACCTTCTCTTTTAACTTCTGTGGCATATTCTCATTTTCTTTAACCAATGTAGCCTCAGATTGCTGCACTTTCTCGATATTCTTCTCTCCTTTTCCAGAACTTGTTTCTCCTATCATTTTAAGCTTCTGCAAGTTCTCTTTGCTGCTTTTGAGTTGTTGTTGAAGTCTCAATAACTCTTTCTCCATTTCTTCAATTTTTGAAGCCCTTGAGCCAAGCTCTACTGTAAGGTCTTCACATATTTTGATCTGTTCCTCAAATCTTCTCTTCAAATCAATATGTTCAGCCCTTATTTCACCGTTTTGACTTTCAGCTTCCTCAGACTTTGCTTCAACTTGTTTTATATGGGCCTCCAACCTTCTTATGGTTCTGCCCCTTCTGATTATCTCCTTTGAAGCTGCTTCCAGCTCAGCTTCAAGATCTGGCTCTTCTTCATCAACTTCCTCTTCCTCTTCAGAGGTTGAGCTACCACTTTGTGCTGATGCCATAAAGACATACTCATCTAATGAGTCTTCATCTTCCTCCTCATCAGCTTCTTTTATCTGACTCACATAACTCTTGAATGAGCCTATCATCTTCCTCTGTGGGTTAGCAATCTTCTTATTGGACTTCTTTGATTTGAATGATGATCTTCTCCATCTTGATTTCTGCTCATCATCACCATCCTCATCTTCATCATCAAGTTTCACTTTGCACTGAGAAGCAAAGTGTCCAGTCTGCCCACATCGATAACATCTCAAGGACAACTGTCCTTTTCCCTTCTTAGACCCCTTTTTGAGCTTCCTTGTGAAGTAAGCCAATACTTCACCTTCACTTTCTCCCTCATCATCATCATTATCCTCACTGGATGATTCTTCTTTTTCTTTTATCTTCAAGTGTTTGATAGTTTTGAAAGCTGCCTCCTTTGATACCCTTGACGTTGAGGAGCTCTCAGTCGACTTTATTCTCATCTCATATGCAATGAGATTGCACTGAAGATCATGCAGAGACATAGAGTTGAGATCTCTACTCTCCTCTATGGCTGCCACCTTTGAAGCAAACCTCTTAGGCAAAATTCTCAGAATTTTCTTCACAATCGATGAGTCCTTCTTGTTCTTCCCATGCCTTCTCAGGTCGTTTACAGCATCAATAACCCTGGTGAAGAACTCTTGAACTGTCTCATTCTTCTGCATTCTGAGAAATTCATATCTCTCCTTGAACACTTGAAGCTTAGCCTCCTTCATTCTGCCATCACCTTCATAGACTTTCTGCAATCTATCCCATATCTCCTTGGCAGATTTGCAGTCCATAACTTTAGCATACTCAGCATCTATTAATGCTGAAATGATGACATTTGAGGCCTTCCCATTTATCTCGAATTGCTTTAACTCCTCTAGGGTTGGGTCTTTACCTTCTTCCGGAGCCACAAAACCCTCCTGTACGCATTTCACCACGTTCATGCCCATGGTTGCAAATACCACTTGCATTCTTGCTCTCCACATATGATATTTGGTTCCGTTAAAGATTGGAACCTTCTTACTGTAAGTGGTGCTAGTGTTGGTACCGGCTTCCATTTCTCAGTATGCTGAACAGGTCAAACTTCTAGATCCCTTCAAAGTAGTACACCAAGCTGTTAAGCTTCAAACTGGTGAACCTGTGCTCTGATACCAATTGAAGTTCCCGACTTCTCCCTAGGATCTACTAGTTCATGATACTGAGAAGGGGGGTGAATCAGTATCACCACAATTCGCAATTCGCAGGTAAGTGAACAACTTCAACCTTTCTTAAAAGCAAACTCTTTCTCAGACTCGACTAAGGTAGATCTATTGCTACCTACTAATCACAATAGTCCTCAAAATCACCTTTCAAACACTTTGCCTAGCAGATAATACAGATGTTCTTGTTTAGGTCTTCGTTAGGTTATGGGTTGGCTGATACTTTAGCTGCATTCACAAGTCAATTCAAAATACAGAATGTAAAGCAAATTAAGGACACACGAGATTTACGTGGTTCCGTCAACGTGACGTACATCCACGATGGTAGGCACTCTCCCTTACCGAGACTATCCACTATATTTGAGAATTCAGATTACAATGGATGTCTTTAATTCTCTGCTCCTTTCACTATTGCAATTACTAAGCAAGTACAATACAAAAAGTGTCACTTACTGTGTTAACCCTTCTTCTAGCTTGTCTTGCCTCTGTTGAATTGAAACGCTGCTCCACTGCTGCTTAGAAGTTCACCGCAACGCTTTTTAACCTCTCTTGAAGAAATCTAGAAATACGTTGAGTTCTTTACGTGCTTCGCCGAATTTCTTTTCTATGTTGTTTCACACAATTCCTACTTTCACCGTCTCACTGTCTGACCCATCTCCTTGTCTCACAATCTTACTGTCTCACGGCTTGCCTGTCTGTTTCTCTCTCACCGTCCAGCTGAATTTCTCTCTCCTACCGTCAGATTTCTCTCTCTTCTCGTCGGATTTCTCTCTCTTCGCCGGATTTCTCTCTCTTCACCAGATTTCTCTTTTCCGTTCACCCATTTGGCCGGATTTCCTTCCTTTTCTGCCGATGGTCTGCTTTTCTTTGTCCTGCCGTTTAGCCCTGTCTAGCCATCACTCTTCTTCCTGCCGACGATCTCCGATTTGGCCGTGTATGATTTTTCTCCTTCTTTTCTCTCTCTTCCCTTGTTCTGCTGTCGGCTCACTTGGTTGGCCGAATTGTGTTTTCTTTCTCTCCTTCCCGTCGACTCCTCTGTTCTGGCCATCGAGTTTCTTTTTCTCTCCTTCACGTCAACTCTTTCTCTCTCTCGGCTGTTCTGTTTTTGCCGATGGTTCTCTCTCTCTTCTGTATCGTTCTGCCGTCGCCCCCCTTCACCAACCGCTTTGATCGTCTCTCTTTTCTACTGATGGTGTAAGGTTGCCGTGTGCCTTGCTGTCTCCTCGGCGACTGTCTCGCTGTTATGTCCGTTTCTCTCCTATCTCCGACGATGTCCTTTCTCTCTCTTCCAGGCGTTTTCTCTCTCTTCGTCCAACGGCTTCACTGTGTAGTTACTGTTCACTCGACGGCACTGTTCACTCTCTTCGTCCTTACCGGTGGTGTTCTCCCGTGTAGGGTTTGGTGTTCTCTTTGGTTGGTCGGTTGTCTAAGTTTAGCTGAATACTCAATATTGCCAACGCACACTATTCTTTATCTTCCAAGACCATTATATACTCTACTCCATGAAACCCTAATAGGGTTTACGCGGTGATTTTACGTTCTTACCCTTCCGTGTGGTTTTACCTTTTTACCCTTCCATGTGGGTTTACTTTCTTGCACTCGTAAACCTAGTTGACAACAATTACAACCCATACAAAACTGTGAGAACAACAAACTACATTCTAATTTTTTTATGAAATAATATATTTACTTATCTATATTATATTGTGTTTATGTCTCATGACAATGTCCATACATTTCAATTTAAAACATTTTACAATAAAGAAGAAAGGAATCCAACCTCCCTTGCTAGCCAAGTTGAGCCTACATCAATTGAGATTAAAATTTTAAGATTCAAATTAATCATTAAACTAATAAAATTAGAAATTAAAGATTTAATCAATTGAATTATTCTAATCATAATTAAATCAGTAAAATCATTATTTAATATTAAATATATAAAAAATTTAATAATATGACTTATTTTTAAGAAAACTAAAATATAGAAAAAAAAAATTTATTTCCTTTAATTTTTACAAATTTTTTAAACTAATTAAATTGAAAAAATCGTGACTGATTCATTGACTTATAGTCCAACTAACTAATACATTAGTTTGGTCATAATTAATGGATTTTAGAGTGAATTAAGCTAGACTATAATTCAATTTTCAATTGTATCAATACAATAAACTAATCTAATCTGATTTTCAGAACTATCATTGGAATAGAAGTTATGATTTTGACTAAAGTATACCTGCAACCAATTTAATGCAACACAAATCATAAATACCTTTATTTACAAATGGAAAGACACTAATGCATGCCATAAATGCTTTATGTAATTAGATTATTATATAAAGTACAATGCAACCTCAAAGGAGTGCAAATTCCCAAAAGCACAAAATTAAGGAAAGCTCTTCCTTATATTTATAATTTAGAAAAAAAAAAAAAAAAAAAAAAACAAGAAGCTATTTCTATAAGGGACAAAACACTTCACATACTTATGTGTCCATGGTTTGCCATTGAATACTTTACTCCATTTCTTCATCTCGCTAACAAGCTAGTAGAGAGAGGCCACAAAATCTCATTCTTAATGCCATCAAAAATAGTATTCAAGTTTCAATCTTTCAATCTATATCCAAACCTTATCTCCTTCAATCCAATTAATGTCCTACAAGTAGATGTCCTTTCTCTAGGAATAATAATAGCTGCAGATATCTCCCCCACATTGTCTCCTTAACTAATGATTGGTATGGACCTTGTAGAAACTATGATTAAGACTCATCTTTGCAACCTTAAACCTAATTTGGTCTTTTTTGATTTTCCTCAATTAGTTGTTAGCTCTTTGTCAAAAATTTGGCATTAAATCAATGTTTTACTGTACATCTGATGTGGTTAGCATCACATACTTTATGATACCAATAAGGAGAATTTTTAAAAAGTGTAACTTTAATGTATGAAATGATGGAGCCTCCTTCAGGCTTCCCTCCTTCTTCTATGATTAAGTTGTTTGCTTATGAAAATATAAGATTTCATAATATGACACCATTTGTAAGCAATATTTTAATGGGAAAGCAACTATTTAGTTCTTTAAAGGAATCTAATGCTTTTGCCATCAAAATAGTCATATAGTTGGAAGGGCCATTTTGTGACTATCTTAAGAGCCAATTCAAAAATCCAATGATTTTGTCAAGTCTTATTATCTTGGAGCCATCAAACACCACTTTGGAAGAAAATTTTGCCAAAATGTTGGATACCTTCAAAGTTGAGGCTTTGGTCAATTATGCATTAGGGAGTAAGTGTATTCTTAAGAAACATCAATTTTTGGAATTGGTTTTAGGTCTTGAGTTCGTTAGCTTACCCTTTCTAGTTGTGCTTAAACTACCAAAAGGAGTTGAAACAATGGATCAAGCATTGTCAAAGGGCTTCAAAGAAAGAGTAAAGGGAAGGGGGCTTTGTTAATGAGGGCTAGATTCAACAGCAACTAATCTTAAATCACCCTTTTACAAGGTGTTTTGTGACACACTATGGATTTGGATCTTTATCAAAGACTTTGACGAGTAAGCGCCAATTGATTTTTCTACCAAATGCATTAGATCAATCAATCAATGCAAGACAACTTAGTGGAGATCTTAGAGTTAACATGGACGATGCAAGAGATGGTGATGGTTTGTTCACAAGAGATTATATTTGCAAAACAAATAAAAATGTGGTGGATGGAGATAGTGAGGTAGGAAAGGAGATGAGAGCAAATTATGCAAATTTGAGAGAAGTTCTATTGAGGAAAGTCCTTCAAAACAATTATCTTGATGCTTTTGTGCAAAAGTTACAAATACTAATTGTCATTAAGTGTATCATTGGTGGATATGATATACGCAACCTTAGCCTATTTTTAATAAAAGTCTATCTATCACCAAAAATATATTAATGTCACTTTGCTATATTAATGACATATGAAGAATAATTATAAGTTAAGTGTTGAACCATAGCCTCTATCTATTTACTGGTGTGATTTGTCCTTTGAGGCAAATGCTAAATTGTTAGGAAATAAAATAAAGTGCAAGAATAACTAAAATTGAGCATAAAGGACAGTAAATTTACGTAGCTTGGTTAATTTGACCTATATCTATAAGCAAAAGTGGGAACAAATATTATTAAATTAGAAAATACAATAACAAAAAACTCTTTTAGAGCTCAATTAACAAAATTCAAAATAATGAACTAAAAGTTCTTAGAGTTTTATTCCCTTAATTTTGAAAGCAAACTATATTACTCCTTCTTTATAAGGAAAAAACTAGTCAACTTTGCTTAATCTCTCGATGTAAAACTTTAGCCAACAACTTAATAAATCTCCATCTTGGCTTAAGTTACACATATAGATATAATAACAATGCTCCACCTTTTCCATGAGGTCCCAAATCATCGTACCATGCCAATTAAGTCCAAGCATTCCTTGAACTTAGCAACTGAATGTGACTTCATAAACATAACTACAAGATTATTTTTAATATTAATTTTCTAAACTGAAACCTTCCTCTTAACATTTGTCTCTCAAATGAAGTGATATCTAATATCAATATGTTTCATCCTCTCACAATACATCTGATCCTTAGTCAAGTGTATTGCACTTTGACAGTCACAATGGATGGTAACAACATCCTGACGTAAACTAAGCTTGCCATATAAACCTTTTAACCCTAAGGTTTCTTTGATAGCCTCAATCACTACCATGTATTATGCTTTAATAGTAAACAAAGCAACAACATGTTGCAAAATAACTTTCCAACTAACAGTATAACCACTAACACAAAATATGTAATCTACAATAGGCTTTCTTTTATCAAGATCAGTAGCATAATCAAAATCCACAAAACTAACCAATGCACCTAAATTTTTACCAAACTCAAAACATACATTTAAAGTACCTCATAAGTATTTAAGAATCCATTTCATAACTTGCTAATGTGATTTGCCTAGAGAATACAAATACTTGTTAACCACATTAATTGCTTATGAAATTTACAGACATGTGCAAACATTGCATGCATAGACTACTGATTACACTCGAATATGGAACTCTCTCCATATACCTCTTTTCTTCATTTCACTTTGGTAATTAAGCATTTGATAACTTAAAATGACTAGCAATGGAAGTACTAATAGGTTGGACACTTTTCACACTAAATCATTCCAAAACTTTCGCAACATAATTCTTCTTGGTTAAATATAACTTATTGCCTCCATAATTCCTATTGATTTCCATGCCAAAAATCTTCTTGGCTTCTCCTAAGCCTTTTATCTTAAATTCAACCTTTTGAAAGTACTTTCAAAGTGTGAATATCTAATAAATTCTTGGCAATAATGAGCATGTCTTCGACATAAAGCAACAGATAAATGAACGAGCCATCATTTAACTTCCAAAAGTAAACATAATTGTCTTACATGCTCCTAAAATAACCATGACTCAACATAAAGGAATCAAACCTCTTGTATCATTATCTTGAAGATTACTTCAACCTATACAAGGACTTCTTCAACAAACAAACATGGTCTTATTTACCTTCAACTTCAAAACCTTGAGGCTACCATATTTATATTTGCCTCTCAAGCTCACCATGTAAAAAAGCATTCTTAACATTGAGTTGCTATAAGTTCAAATCATACATGGCACCAAAACAAGTAAAACACGTATCGAAATATGTTTAACAACAAGTGAGAAAACATCATTAAAGTCAACACTTTGTACTTGACTAAAACCTTTTACAACCAAACTTTCCTTGTACCTTACATCTTTAACCCTAATATACCTTCTTTCTTTTTAAAGACCCATTTGCAACCAATGATTCTCTTTTTTAAAGGCAATTCCACAAGAACCCATGCGTCATTCTTATAAAGAGGTTTTATTTCTTCATTCATTGCAACCAACCACCTAGATGAGTCAACACCTAAAACTAATTTTGAATATGTAGATGGTTCACCATCTTCACTAGTTTCCTGTGCAACAGAAAAAGCATAAACATCATAGTCATTATGTCTCTGTAGTGGTCGAATCTCTCTTCTTGGTTCGCCATTGGCTATGGAATGATCCTTCTCTTTATCTTTAGAGGAATCTACAATATCTAATGAATCAGACTAAATATGAGAACTCCACTTTGTGGCATCTCAATTCCCAACTTCAAACTCCATCTATTTGTATGCACTATTACCTTTATTTGCATTAAAAGAACTAAAGGACATTCCTTTTGGATGTAACATAGAGGATTTATCAAATGTAATATCTCTACTAATCACAAAGTTTGATACATTAAGACACTGGAAATGATATCCCTTCACTCTAAATGCATACCCAAGAAAAATGCACTTTTTAGCTCTAGTTTCCAATTTTCCATCATTAACATGGATATATGAAGGACATCCAAATATCTTTAAATCAAAGTAATTAGTAGAAGTATCTAACTAGACTTCCTTTGGAGTCTTAAACTTTATAAATGTTAAAGGTGTACAATTAATGATATAACAAGTTATAAAGACTACTTTTCCCTAAAAGTCTTTTGACTAAACATTATTGAAAATCATACAATGAGCTTTCTCCAAAAGTGTTTTGTTCATGCAATCAATAACATTATTTTACTAAGTAATCATTCTAACTATGCGGTGACAAATAATGCCTTCATTTTCATAAAATTCATTAAATTCATCTTCACAAAACTCCAAGCCATTATTTGTCCTATGTCATTTAATCTACTTCCCTATTTGCTTCTTAATCAAGGCTTTCTAATTCTTGAATGTTTGGAAAATATCATTCTTATGCTTAAGAAAGAAAACCCAAACTTTCCATGAATAATCATCATTGAAAGTCAATATGTACCTAGCACTACCTTTTAAGAAAACACAAGATAGCCCCTAAAGATCTGAGCAAATATAACTTAAAGTGCCTTTTTTTTTTTATGAATTGTTAGAGACTTAAAATTGACATGTTTTTACTTCTTAAAGATGCAATACTTATAGAAGTCCAACTTCCTAATATGTTGTCCATATAGAAGGATTTGTTTGCTCAACATAGATAGACCCTTCTCACTTATATGCCTCAATAGTATATGTCATGACTTTGTAATATATGCCTTTGAATTAGATGATGTAGAGATTGTAATAGTACCTAAGCTATTGATCCCTACAAATTGTACAACAAGACCTACAAGCTTTCATGACAACAAGAGCCCCTTTACAAACTTTTAGAACTCTACCTTCACCAATGTACTTATGGCTAAAAGCCTTAAGTATTCCCAAAGATATGAGATTTCTTTTCAATCATAGAACATTTTTGACCTATGTGAGTGTTCTCACAATATTATTATGAGTCTTGAATTTAACCATATCAATTCCAATAATTTTACAAATTACATTATTACCCATCATAACAACTCCACCTTCAACAGATTCATAGGTGGAAAATTAGTCCTTATTCAAAAAAAAAATATGGTACGTGGAATAGAATACAAGATCCATTCATTGGCAAACATTAATTTATCATTAGTAAAGAAATTAATTTCTTCACTCTCATCTTTTGCAATACTAGCCTGAGCTGACTCATTACATTTTTGCTTATCCTTGTCCTTGACTTTTCCTTTATCATTTAGCTTAAAGTAATCAGCTTTAATGTGCCTTTTTCCTTTTTAATAATTACACACTAAATTTCTATGTTTGGATTTAGATCTAAATTTAGAATTATGACTATCTACATTTATCTTATCTAATCTATCCTAAATCATCAAACTATCAACTTGATCACTATTACTCTCCCCAATTATATCCTTGTCAATTTGGTCTTTTGACTTTAAAATAAACTTAATTTCTTTATAAGTAAAGAATCAAATTTATCAAGATGTGACAAAATTGATGATCCTTCAAGCATATGAAGTAGATACAAACTTTACTTTAAATGAAGCCTAGTCTCCACTATTTTCTTTATATACAAAGTCTTTAATTTTTCCCACAAAGTCATAGTAGTTACTTCAATAAGTACTTCTCTTTAAACCACATCAAAAAGATTTAAAATGATACCTGATCAAGCATTCTTTTTAGGACCAGCATATTCCTTAACTAACATCTTCTTTACCTTTTCTCCTTACCTAGTAGCACTATGTTAATGCCATCTTAAGCCAACATGGCCTCCATCTACAACTGCCACATTATAAAGTTGACAGCTCAATCGAACTTCTCGAAATAATAAGTTCTTGTCATGATGTCTATTTTCATAAAAAAACCAAACTCTGATACTAATTTGTCAAGAAATAAACTTTAAGTCATAATCCTTTAAGACAATAACAAACAAATAAAATAAAGTATAAGAAGAATAACTAAAGACAAAAAACACCAAATTTACGTGATTAAATTAATTTGACCTACATCCACAAGTGAAAATGATAGCAAATATTAATAAAGTGGAGAATATAAAAATAAAAATAAAAAAAACACTTATAGAGCACAATTAACAAAAACTCAAACAATTGACTAAAGACTCTTAGAGTTTTACTTTCTTAATTTTTAAAATAAACTATATTACTTCTTATTTATAAGGAAAAAAATTATTCAAATTTAATCAATCTCTCAAAGTGAGACTTTAACCAATAACTTAACATAAATTGCAAAGTTTAGTCTTTAAATGATGCCTCAAAGATGCATTTTAGAGATTTAAGTAATTTATATGACATTGTACATGTATTTGGACTAGTTCAGGTTCAAAATTTTTAATTATGATATATACATTTAAATCTGATTTTTGGGCCTAGTCAACATTAGTTAGCATGATAAATCTGATTTTTGGGCTTAGTCAACATTATTTAACATGATAAATCTGATTTTTGGGCCTAGTCAACATTAGTTAGCATGAAAGTTATCACTTTGACTAAAAGTGAACAAGAAAATCTAAAGCATTTAATGGCCTTTTTAAAAGACATTAATACATTCCATAAATGCCTGTGTAATTCACTTAATATAATAGTAACACGCAACCTTAATGCAAAGTAGAATTTTGTATGAATAAAAAGAAAAGCCATTGTGTTTTTTCAAGAAAAAGAGAAGATAACCAAGCTATGGCTATAAGGTCCAAAAGCCTTTATATACTCATGTATCCATGGTTTGCCATAGGCCACCTCACTGGATCTCCAACTCTTTAATAAATTGGCAGAGAGAGGACATAAAATCTCTTTCTTGTTACCACAAAAATCTAAACCTAAGTTCGAGTCTCTCAATCTCTATCCAAACCTTATTTCTTTCATTCTAATTGATGTTCCACATGTAGATGGCCTCCCTCTAGGAGTAGAGACAACTGTAGATGTCAATTTCACATTGTTTTCTCAACTAATGACTGCTATGGATCTTATAGAACCTGTCATTAAGGCTCACCTTTGCAATCTAAATCCTGATTTGGTCTTCTTTGATTTCACTCACTGGTTACCATCTCTTTGCCAAAAACTTGGCATTAAGTCAGTGTTTTACTATATTTTGGTGCAGCTAGCATTGCATACATAATAAGCCCTAGAAGAAAGCTCTTTGAAAGTGTTCCTTTAGTGCAAGACATGATGGAGCCTCCTCTAGGCTTCCCTCCTTCTTCTTCAATTAGGATGTTTGCTCATAAAGCTCAAGCTTTTGATAATGTAACACCCTTTGGAAGAAATATTTCATTGCCAAATCGCCTTTTCACTTCCTTGAATAAATATGATGCCATTGTCATTAAAACAATCACAGAAATGGAAGGGTCATTTTGTGACTATCTTGAGAGCCAATTCAAAAAGCCAATGATTTTGACAGGTCTTCATGTCCAAGAGCCACCAAACTCGACTTTGGAAGAAAAGTTTGCCAAAATGTTAGGTGCCCTTAAACCAAGGACTTTAATCTATTGTGCATTAGGGAGTGAGTGTGTTCTCAAGAAAGATCAATTTCAAGAATTGGTTTTGGGTCTTGAGCTCAGAGGCCTACTCTTTCTAGCTGCCCTCAAACCACCAGTAGGACTTGAAACAGTGGATCAAGCTCTACCAAAAGGTTTTAAAGAGAGAATTAAGGGAAGAGGCCTAGTTTATAGGGGTTGGATTCAGTAGTAACTAATCTTAAATCACCTTGCTACAGGTTGTTTTGTGACTCATTGTGGACTTGGATCTCTATCAAAGGCTTTAGTGAGTGAGTGTCAATTGGTATTTCTGCCAAATGTAGTAGACCAACCAATTAATGTAAAACTACTTAAAGGAGATCTCAAAGTTGGGGTGGAAGTTGCCAGAGATGATGAAGGCTTATTCTCAAGACATGGTATCTACAAAGCAATAGAAGATGTTATGGATAATGATAGTGAGGTGGGAAAAGATGCAAGAGCAAATCATGCAAATTTGAGAAAAGTTATGTTAAGGAAAGACCTTCAAAACAATTATCTAGATTATCTTGTCCAAAAGTTGTATACACTACTAAAATAATGGAATTGGTGTAAAACGTCCAAGTGCACAATTGTGACATTTAAGGAAGAATGTATAGTGCACAAGTGTGGGTTCTGAGGACTTATATCTATAACCTTTATTTTCATTAGTGTTAATAAAATATCCTTCTTACAATAAATGTTAGTTAGGCATGAATTATAATGCTTATCTACTTATTTATGCAATATATCCTTTAAGGAAAAATTTAAATTTTTAAGTTTACTTACATTTAGGTCAACAAGTAAGTTGGCTAAAGTAAGAGTCAAACTTGGGCCAAACATTTTCCATTTTGAAAGGGCCCAAGCAAGCAAAGCAAACCTAACTCATGATTAGTAAGGCTACAAATAATTTGAGTTGAGTTGAGCATAAGAGTGAATGGGCTTAGTGTAACTTTTAGATTACTTGAGCTCAAAAAAAGTTTAAGAAATAGGGTTTAAGCTCAATAAGAAGAAAATGTTAAAAAATATGTTAAAGCTCAACCTCATTTTGCGCTTTCTAAATGCTAAAGTGACCAAGCTTGAAATAAAGCTTGATATTATTTAACTTATGAATCAAAATTATATAAATTTCACTTCAGTCTAGCCCACTAAAGTTCATGGGCTCTAATTAAGCAAAAAAAATTAGGGGAGGGCTTACCATTTTATTGGAAAGACCCCCTTTAACCCTTTTATTCACCAACAACGTGGCCTTTGAACTTTTATACCAAAATCCCTCTTCTTTGGCAAGTAAAGAGGTGGGGGTAGGGGGAGGAAGGGTCTATTATATAAATTAAGCAAGCTCTTTTCCCCTAAAATTGTCTCCTTGTCTCATCTATGTGGATATCTTATACCAATGGCTGATTTACTAGCTTTTGAAGTTGAATTGAAGTATTAAAATTAAAGTTATACTTTTTTCTTTATTAAACCTAGTATTGAGTTCATTGCACATGAGCTCTAAAGAGCCATATTTGACCTTATACAAGTTCGGCTCATTTTTAAAATAATTTTTTAAATAAAACTTAAATGTTACACATTTTAAAAAATAAGTAAATTCAATTAAGTACTTATCAAGTTAAATCATTAAATTTTTAATAAAGATATCAATTTATTTGTAATTCCAATGAATATATCCAATTCATACTATAAAATAGCTATTTATGCTATTGTGTGTATGTACTAACCCTTAGGAATATAGAGTTTGAAATTATATAAGTGTTTAGATGAGATATCATATATGTGGGTGAGCCAACAAAATATTAACTAAGCATTTGAAAATTATTATTATTTCTGTGATTTGGGAGTGTTTTGTTATAAATGGATTATTTGTTAGTGTTGTTCTCCTTCTAAAAATATAAGCTTTACTCTTGTTACATTGAAAATATATTCAAGAGATTTTATTATTATTATTAATTTTCCATTCCCTATATTTTACACTTTTTTTTAGGGCATAAACTCCATTGCTGGATGTTGTTGTCAATGGCTAGTAGAATATGGTATTGTTATAAATTTAGTGTGCTTACTAATTATTTGTATGGAAAATACTTGAATAGCCATTTATGGAACTAAAAGCTCCTAACAATTTAAGAAAAGAGCCAATGAGGCCCTTAAAGGAAAAAAAAAAGCCCTACATCTCTATCTTTTGCATGTATTGTTAAAACTATTTCTTTGTCCAAAACCTCTATTTATGTGGCCAGCTAAAGTTGCATGTTTAGCAACTTATAAAATTGAAAGGCTCGTGGTTTCATTTAAGTAAATGATGTGCAAAATAATGTGTATAAAGACATTATCTAGATATTCCTACTTTTATGGTGGAGAATATACTTTAAAAAATATGAAGAGATCAAACTATTAAGACCTATAAGATTATGTTTTGTCGTTTGATTTTTATATTGCATATCGAATAAAGTTATTTTATACTAATGGTACCAAAGTTGTTTTAATGATTAAAATTTTTTAATTTAAGTTTAACTAAATTAAAAAAAAAAAACAAAAAATATTATTTTAAGAAAATAGAACCAAATATTATTAAGATTCAATTTGTAAGAAAACTCAAATTTAACTATACTAAATATAAATTTCCCTAATTTTTATTATATGTTCATTTTTTTTACTTTTTCTATAAAATTTCATGCTTATAAACATTTCAATAAAATTATCAATCATTAAGTCATAAAAACATACCTAAAATTTGTAGATTTAACAATCATTATTAAAGGGAACATCATAAATCTTCACTACGTAGTAATGTAACAAGGATAATGAGATAGCAGTGGAAACTATCCAATGAGTTATGTGATTTCTTTTAATTTAATAGATATTTTATTCGATCATATCATTTTAACAGGCACTTACAACAATAATATTTCTACAATATTGCCATAAAGTTTTTCCCTAAATTGTTTATTTATATATTGTTTGTTTATCTGGGTATTTAAGTTCCCTTATGTGCTTGCATGTCATATTCTCTGTCTCTTAAACAAAAATTATTAGTATTTGTTAAATATAATTAAAATGTTGGAATTTAATTTCATTTTTAAAAATGCAATAAGGCCTCTCATGAAACTTTTTCTTTTATTTTGGGTCACAAAAAAATTCTTTTATTTAGTATGTGTGAAGTGTACCATTCTTATTTCCAAATTTATTTCAACGCCATCAATTGGAAATCATGGGAAAATGAAGTGTAAAATGATTATAACATTTTATTGGTCATTAAGTGTCATTAAATGCCTTTACTTTTTTTAAACTTGTGTTTAGGCGTTTCTTAAACTTCTTTAAAATAATTATGTTTACTATAGTCCACTTTCCAATTTGTCTAAGCAAATTAGTACATATCAAATTAATGAATGCATACAAAATTATCTGTCCCACAATTTCCAATACCTTTCAAAACCTTTGAAGGGGGAGGGAAGACCACATTTGTTTGACATGTCTCTTCTATGTACCTTATAAAAATATCAAAAATATATGAAAAAACATTTCATACTGTTAATAGACATGTCAATACTTTTAAGTAATGTTTCCAATACATATAAATCTAATTTCAAAAATTTTAATGGACATACATGTTTTTTTCCTATGATTATATTTATAAATCATACATTAGAAAAAGAAAAATAGAAATAATTGATCAATATAATTTATTCTTATTATTAAATTAGATATATATATAATACCTTACCTACATTCTAATTTTTATGAATCAATATATTTACCTATTTGTATTACATTGTGCTTATGTCTTTATGATTGTGTCTATACATTTCAATTTAAAACATTTAACAATAAAGAAGGAAGGAATCCAACCTCCATTGCTAGCCAAACTGATTTAACATCAGTTGGTATCAAAATTTTAAAATCGAATTAGTCATTGAACTAATAAATTTAAAGGTTAAAAATTTAATAGGTTTAATTGTTTCTAATTATAATTAAACTGATAATAAAATTGATATTTAATATTAATATAAAAAATTTTAATAATATGACTTTTATTTTTAAGAAAACTAAAATATAGAAAAAAATTTATTTTCTTAATTTTTTACAAATTTTTAAATCTAATTGAATCAAAAAAATTGTAATTGATTTATCAATTAATGGTCTAACTAACTAGATCATTTGTTTAGTTACCAATCTTCAAAATTAATGGATTTTAGAGTGAATTGAATTTGACTATAATTCGATTTTCAATTTTACCAATCCAACAAATAAGTCTGATATAATTTTCAAAACCTTTTTTGGGATATAAGTTATAACTTTGACTGAAGTAAACATGTAATTAATTTAATATGACATAAATCATAAATACCTTTATTTACAAATGGAGAGTCATTAATGCATGCCATAAATGCTTTATGTAACTAGATTATTTTATAAAATAAAATGCAACCTCAAAGGAGTGTAAAATCCCTAAAAGTATAAAATTAAAAAGAGCTCTCCCTTATGTTTATTATTTAGAAAAAAAAAAAAAACAAGAAGTTATGTCTATAGGGGAAAAAACACTTCACATACTTATGTATCCATGGTTTGCCATTGGATACTTTGCTCCATTTCTTCATCTCACTAACAAGCTAGCATAAAGAGGCCACAAAATCTCATTCTTGATGCCATCAAAAGCCGTACTCAAGTTTTAATCTCTCAATCTATATCCAAACCTCATTTTTTTTAATCCAATCAATGTCCCATAAGTAGATGGCCTCCCTCTAGGCATAGAGACAACTGCAGATATCTGCCCCACAGTATCTCTTCAGCTAATGACTACTATGGATCTTACAAAACCTATCATTGAGACTCCTCTTTGCAACCTTAAACCTAATTTGGTCTACTTTGATTTTACTCACTACTTGCCAGATCTTGATTGAAAACTTGGCATTAAATCAATGTTTTACAGTACGTCGGGTGTAGTTGGCATCACATACTTGATTATACAAATAAGAAGGCATTTCAAGAGTGCAACTTCAATGCATGACATGATGGAGTCTCCTCTAGGCTTCCCTTCTTCAACTTTGATTAAGCTATTTGCTCATGAAAGTAGAAAATTCCATAATACAACACCATTTGTAAGTAATATTTCAATGGGAAAGCAACTATTTAGTTCTTTAAATAAATATAATGCTAATGCCATCAAAATAGTCACAAAGATGGAAGGACCATTTTGTGACTATCTCTAGAGCCAATTTAAAAAGCCAATGATTTTGTTAGGTCTTGTTATTCTGGAGCCACCAAACACCATATTGGAAGAAAAGTTTGCAAGAATGTTGTTTACCTTCAAAGTTGAGACTTTAGTCTATTGTGCATTAGGGAGTGAGTGTATTTTCAAGAAACATTAATTTCATAAACTAGTTTTGGGTCCTGAGCTCATAGGCTTACCCTTTCTAGCTGCCTTTAAACTACCAATAGGAGTTGAAATAGTAGATCAAGTGTTGCTAGAAGGCTTTAAAGAGAGAGTAAAGGGAAGGGGCTTGTTTATAAGGACTAAATTCAATGGCAACTAATCATAAATCACCCTTCTACGAGGTGTTTTGTGACTCACTGTGGATTTAGATCACTATCAAAGGCTTTAATGAGTAAGTGCGAATTGGTATTTTTACCAAATGCATTAAACCAATCAATCAATGCAAGACTACTTGGTGGAGATCTTAGAGTTGGCGTGGCGGTTGCAAGAAGTGGTGATGCTTTGTTCATAAGAGATGGTATTTGTAAAGTAATAAAAAATGCTATGGATAGAGATAATGAGGTGGGAAAAGAGACAAGAGAAAATCATGCAAATTTGAGAGAAGTTCTATTGAGGAAAGATCTTCAAAATAATTATCTTAATGGTTTAGTCCAAAAGTTGTAATCATTATTGGAATAATGGAATTGTCACTAAGTTTGTTTAGATCCAGTGTACATAAACTTAACCTATCTTTATTAAAAGTATGTCTATCACTAAAAATATGTTGATGTCACTTTTCTATATCAATGACATATTAAGAATAATTATAAGTTAAGTGTTGAACCATAACCTTTATTTATTCACTAGTGTGATTTGTCCTTTGAGGCAAGTACTAAATTATTAGGAAATAAAATAAAATATGAGAAGAATAACTAAAATTAAAAATAAGAGATACTAAATTTACGTGATTTGGTTAATTTAACCTACATCCACAAGTAAAAATGGAAGTAAATATTATTAAATTAGAGAATACAAAAACAAAAAACTCTTTTAGAACTCAATTGAGAAAAGCCAAAACAATGAATTAAAAGTTTCTAGAGTTTTATTCCCTTAATTTTTAAAACAAACTATATTTCTCTTTATTTATAAGAAAAAAAAAATCAGTCAACTTTACTCAATCTCTCAAGGTAAGAATTTAGCCACCAATTTAACAAATCTCCACCTTAGTTAAAGTTGCACATACATATATAACAACAATGCTTCACTTTCTCCACGAGCTCCCAAATCATCATACCATGCCACTTAAGTCCAAGTACTACTTAAACTTAACAACTAGCAGAGGCTTCATAAACGTAACTGCAGGATTATTTCTAGTACTAATTTTCTAAATTGAAACCTTTCTCTCAACAATCATTCTCCTAAATAAAGTGATATCTCACAACAATATGCTTCATCCTCTCATGATACATCTAATCCTTAGTCTTATGTATTGCACTTTAACTCTTACAATGGATAGTAACAATATCTTGATGTAAACTAAGCTGATCACATAAACCTTTCAACCATAAGGTTTCTTTGATAGCCTCAGTCACTACCATGTGATCTGCTTTAGTAGTAGACAGAGCAACAATATATTGCAAAGTAACATTCCAACTAACAATAAAACCACCAATACAAAATACATAGCTTGTGAGAGATCTTTTATTAAGATCAGCGACATAGTCAAAATCCACAAAACCAACCAATATGCTTAAATTTTTACCAAACTCCAAGCATACATTTGAAGTACCTTGCAAATATTCACAATCTACCAATGTGATTTACTTAGCAAAGACATATAACTAATAATCATACTAACTGCTGATGAAATTTCTTAACATATGCAAACCATCGAATACATAAAACTATTGACTACACTTAAATATGGAACTCTTTCCATATACACTATTTTCTTTATCTAACTTTGACAATTGAGTAGCTAATAACATGAAATGACTAGCAAAGAGAGTACTAATAGGTTTGACATCTCTCATGCCAAATCGTTTTAAGACCTTCTTAATATAATTCTTTTAGGTTAAATATAACTTACTACATTCATGATTCCTTCTAATTTCCATGCCAAGAATCTTCTTTCCTTCTCCTAAGTCTTAGATCTTAAATTCACCATTCAAAAGCACTTTCAAAATGTGAATCTCTAACGAATTCTTGGTAGTAATGAGCATGACATCGACATAAAGCAATAAATAAATAAACAAACCCTTATTTAACTTTCAAAAGCAAACACAACTATCATACATGTTCCTAGGATAACCATGACCCAACATAAAGGAGTAAAACCTCTTATACCACTATCATAGAGACTACTTCAACCCATATAAGGATTTCTTCAATAAACCATCATGGTCTTCCTTACCTTCAACTTCAAACCTTGGGGTTGTCTCATGTATATTTGGTCCTTAAACTCACCACGTAAGAAAGTTGTCTTAACATTCGAGTTGCCACCAAAGCAAGCAAGACATGTATCGAACTATGTTTAACAATAAGTGAGAAAACATCCTTAAAGTCAACACCTTGTGCTTGACAAAAGTCTTTCATAGCCAAACATGCATTGTACCTTCATCCTTCACCCCTAGTATATCTTCTTTTTAAAGACTCATTCACAACCGATGATTCTCTTTTCTAAAGCTAATTTCACAAGAACCATATGCCCTTCCTATAAAGAGATTCTTTTTCTTCATTTATTGTAACCAATTACCTAGATGAGTTAACACCTAAAACTACTTTTGAATATGTAGATGGTTTGCCATCTTCACTAGTTTACTATGTAACTAAAGGAGTATAAGCAATATAGTCATTATATCTTTATGGTGGTTAAATTTGTCTTCTTGGTTGTCAAAGGAATCTACAATATTTGATGAATTTGACTAAATATGAGAACTTCATTATGTGATATCTCAATTCATAACTTCAAACTGTACCTGTTTGTGTGCACTGTCACCTTTACTTGCATCAAAAGGACTAGAAGTCTCTCCTTTTGGATGTAATGGATCAAGACACCACAAATGATATCCCTTCACTCTAATGCATGCCCAACGAAAATGCACTTTTTACCTTCAAATTCTAATTTCCCCTTATTAACAAGTATACATATAAGACATCCAAATATATTTAAATCAAAGTAATTAGCAAAAGTACCTGGCCAAACTTCCTTTGGAGTTTTGAACTTTATAGATGTTAAAGGTGCAAGTTTAATGGTATAACTAGTTGTAAAGACTACCTTTACCCAAAAATCTTTTGACAAACCAACATTGGAAATCATACAATAAACTCTTTCCAAAAGTGTTCTATTTATGCATTTAATAATACCATTCTACTGAGAAATCATTCAAACTTTGCAATGACAAACAATGCCTTTATTTTCACAAAATTCATTAAATTCATCTTTACAAAATTTAAAGTCATTATTTCTCTTAAGCTGCTTTATCTACTTCCTTGTTTACTTCTCAATCAAGACTTTCCACTTCTTAAATGTTTGGAAAACATCATTGTTGTCTTTCAAAAAGAAAACCCAAACTTTCCTTGAATAATCACCAATGAAAGTTAATATGTACCTGGCACCTTTTGACAAAACCCAAGATAGCCCCCAAAGATTTAGGTGAATATAATCCAAAATGCTTTTTGTTCTATGAATTGTTGGAAAATTGAAACTAACATGCTTCTGCTTCTCAAAGAAGGAATGCTCACAGAAGTCCAACTTCTCAATACACTGTCCACATAGAATGCTTCTTTCACTCAACATAAATAAACCCTTATTGCTTATATGCCTTAACAACATATGCCATAGCTTTGTAAATTTTTCCTTTGATCAAATGATGCAGAGATTGCAATAGCACTTATAATTATAAATCCCTACAAAATGTATAAATTTCAAGACCTACAAGCTTTCATAACAATAAGAGCACCTTTACTCACTTTTAAAGCTTCACTTTCATTGATATACCTATAGCTAAAAGCCTTAAGTATTCCTAAAGATATGAAATTTTTCTACAATCTTGGAACATGTTTGACTTATGCGAGTGTTTTCCTAACACCATCATGAGTCTTGACTTTAACCGTACTAATTCCAACAATTTTGCAAACTGCATTATTGCTCATCATAACAACTTCCACCTTCAATAGATTCATAGGTGGAAAACTAATCCCTATTAGAACAAATATGGTACATGCAACTAGAATCTAAGATCCATTCATTGGCAGACTTTAATTTATCATTAGCAAATAAATTAATTCCTTCACTCTCATCATTTGCAACACTAGTTTGAATTAACTCATTACTTTTGTGCTTATCCTTATCCTTACCTTTCCTTTATCTTTTAGCTTAGAGTAATCTACTTTGATGTGTCCTTTTCTTTTATAATAACTACACACCAAATTTCAAAGTTTGGATTTAGATCTACATTTACATCCCCAATTATCCATATCCCTTTTATCTAATTTGCCTTGAACCATTAAATTGTTAACATGACCACTACTACTTTCCTCAATTATATCCCTATCGATTTGGTCTTTTTACTTCAAAATAAATTTAATTTATTTATAAGAAATAATCTATTTACCATAGAGTATTATTTCTTTAAAATATTTAAATGACTAGGGAAGAGAACATAATAGTAATAGGGTTTGATTCTCATCCTTAATATAAATACTATATTACTCAAATTCATAAGTAAAGAATCAAATTTATCAAAATGTCACAATATAGATGATCATTTAAGCACATGAGGTATAAGCAAACTTTGTTTTAAGTAAAACCTATTCTTCACTATTTTCTTAATATACAGAGCCATTAATTTCACCACAAAACCTTAGTAGTCCTCAATAGCTTCTTCTCTTAAAACCTTATCAGAAAGATTTAAAATGATACCTGATTTCGCTTTCTTATCAAGACTAGTATATTCCTCAACTAACATCTTCTCTAGCTTATTCTCCTTGGCTAGTAGTGCTATGTCGACACCATCTTCAACTAGCATGGCCTTCATCTTTAACTTCCACATTCTAAAGTTGACACTTTAATCGAATTTCATGAAATAATACTTAGTTATTGCCATGATGACTATTGTTCTGGTGCACCAGGTTATGATACTAGTTTGTTAAGAAATAAATTATGAGTTATAACCCCTGAAAATAATAACAGAAAATAAAAGAAAGTATGAAAAGAATAACTGAAGTCAAGGAACACTAAATTTATGTGGTTCAGTCAATTTCACCTACATCCATAAGTGAAAATAGGAGCAAATATTACTAAAGTGGAGAATACAAAAATAAAAAGCTCTTATAAAGTCCAATTGACAAAAATCCAAATAATGACTAAAGGCTTCTAGAGTTATACACCCTTAATTTTTAAAACAAACTATATTAGTCCTACATCCATAAGTGAAAATGGGAGCAAATATTACTAAAGTGGAAAATGGAAAAATAAAAAGCTCTTATAATGCCCAATTAACAAAAACCCAAATAATGGACTAAAGGTTTTTAGAGTTTTACATCCTTAATTTTTAAAACAAACTATATTAGTCCTTATTTAAAAGGAAAAAAACAATCAAGTTTACTTAATCCCTTAATATAAGACTAGCCAATAACTCAACATAAATTGCAAAGTTTAGTCTTCAAATGATTTCTTAAAGATGCATTCTATAGATTTAAGTAATTTATATGACATTGTTCCTGTATATGGACCACTCTAGGTTTAAATTTCTTAATTATGATATATTCATTTAAATTTGATTATTTGGCCTAGTCAACTTCAGTTAGCATGAAAGTTATCACCTTGACTAAAAGTGAAGAAGACAATCTAAAGCATTTAATGGCCTTTTAAAATGACATTAATACATGCCAAAAATGCCTATGTAATTAACTTAATATAATGGTAACATGCAACCTCAACACAAAGCAAAATTCTATAGGAACAAAAAAAAAAGCCATTGTGTTTTTTCAAGAAAAAGAGAAGAAAACCAAGTTATGGCTACAGGATTCAAAAGCCTTCATATACTCATGTATCCTTGGTTTGCCATAGGCCACCTCACTCCATATCTACAACTCTCTAATAAATTGGCAGAAAGAGGACATAGAATCTCTTTCTTGTTACCACCAAAAACCAAACTCAAGTTCCAGTCTCTCAATCTCTATCCAAACCTTATTTCTTTCATTCCAATCAATGTCCCACATGTAGATGGCCTCCCTCTAGGAGCAGAGACAACTGCAGACATCAATTTTACATTATTTTCTCAGCTAATGACTGCTATGGATCTTACAGAACCTATCATTGAGACTCATCTTTGCAATCTGAATCCTGATTTGGTCTTTTTTGATTTGACTCATTGGTTACCATCTCTTTGCCAAAAACTTGGCATTAAGTCAGTGTTTTACTGTATTTTGAGTGCAGCTAGCATTGCATACATAATAACCCCTGAAAGAAAGCTCCATGAAAGTGTTCCTTCAGTGCAGGACATGATGGAGCCTCCTCCAAGCTTCCCTCCTTCTTCTTCAATTAGGATATTTGCTCATGAAGCTCGAGCTTTTGATAATGTAACACCCTTTGGAAGAAATATTTCATTACCAAATCGAATTTTTACTTCCTCAAATGAATCTGATGCCATTGCCATCAAAACAATCACAGAAATGGAAGGGTCATTTTGTGACTATCTTGAGAGCCAATTCAAAAAGCCAGTGATTTTGACAGGTCTTTATGTCCAAGAGCCATCAAACTCCACTTTGGAAGAAAAGTTTGCCAAAATGTTAGGTGTCCTTAAACCTAGGACTTTAATCTATTGTGCATTAGGGAGTGAGTGTGTTCTTGAGAAAGATCAATTTCAAGAATTGGTTTTGGGTCTTGAGCTCACAGGCCTGCCCTTTCTAGCTGCCCTCAAACCACCAATAGGACTTGAAACAGTGGATCAAGCTCTACCAAGAGGTTTTAAAGAGAGAGTTAAAGGAAGAGGCCTAGTTTATGGGGGTTGGATTCAACAACAACTAATCTTAAATCACCTTGCTACAGGTTGTTTTGTGACTCACTGTGGATTTGGATCTCTCTCAGAGGCTTTAGTGAGTGAGTGTCAATTGGTATTTCTACCAATTGCAATAGACCAACCATTTAATGCAAGACTACTCGGAGGAGATCTCAAAGTTGGGGTGGAAGTTGCAAGAGATAATGAAGGTTTATTCTCAATTGATGGTATCTATAAAGCAATTAAAGATGTTATGGATAATGATAGTGAGGTGGGAAAAGAAACAAAAGCAAATCATGCTAAATTAAGAAAAGTTTTATTAAGGAAAGACCTTCAAAACAATTATCTGGACTGTCTTATCCAAAAGTTGTATACACTACTAAAATAATGCAGCTAATGTAAAACATCTTAGTGCACAATTATGATATTTAAGGAAGAATGCATATAGAGGCATTATCTATGTATTCTTACTTTCATGGTGGAGAATATACTTTTAGAAATATAAACAGATCAAACAGTCAAGACTCATAAGATTTTATTTGCCATTTGTGTTTTATATTGCAAATCAAATAAAGCTATTTTATAATGACAATACTAAAGTTGTTTTTATGATCAAAATTCTACAATTTGAGTTCAATAATATATATATATTATTTTAATATAGTAAAACCAAATATTATTAAGATTTAGTTGGTAAAAAAAAAACAAATTTAAGTAACTAAACATAAATTTTCCTAATTTTTATAAATATTCATTTTTTTACTTCTTTTATAAAATTTAATGTCAACAAACATTTCAATAAAATTATCAATTATTAAGTCATAAAAACATATGTAAAATTTGTAAATTTAATAATCACTATTCAAGAGGACATCATAAATCTTGATAACATAGTAACATAGTGACCATTATGAGATGAAAGCACAATCTATCCAATGACTTATGTACTTTGTTTTTTAATTTAATAGATGTTTTATTCAATCATATCACTTTAACAGGCACTTATAAAATTATTTCTAATCTATTGCCATAAAGTTTTTCCCCAAATTGTTTATTTATATATTTTTTATTTATAGGGGTATTATAGTTCCCTTGTGTGCTTGCATGCCACACTCTAATAAATTTTGGTATTTTATCCAACAAAAATTATTAACATTTGTAAAATATAATTAAAATGCTGGACTTTAATTTCATTTTTAAAAATGCAATAAGGCCTCTTATGGAACTTCTTCCTGTATTTAGGCTACAAAAAAAAATTCTTTTATTTAGTATGTATGAAGTGTACCATTCTTATTTCCAAATTTACTTCAACGCCATCATATGGGTACAATTATAAAGTTGAAGTGTAAAATAATTATAGTATATTACTAGGCATTAAATATCATTAAATGTCTTTACTTTTTTAAGTTTGCATTTAGGTGTTTCTTAAACTTCTTTACAATAACTATGTTTACTATAGTCCGCTTTCCAATTCATCTAGGCAATTTAGTATATACACATTTAATGAATTCATAAAAAATTATCTTTCCCACAATTTCCTAATAGCTTTCAAAACCTTCAAAGTGGGGAGACGACACTCATTTGACACATATCTTCTTTGTACCTAATAAAAAATTAAAAAATATATAAAAAAACATGTCATACTTTTAATTGATGTGCCAATACTTTTAAATAATATTTCCAATACATATAAATCTAATTTCAAAATTTTTAATGGACATACAAATTTTTTTCCTATGATTATATTTATCAATTATATATTAAAAAATAGTAATAATTGATCAATATATTTTATTCTCATTATTAAATTATATATACATATATCACCTGCATTTTATTTTTTTTATGAAATAATATATTTACTTATCTATATTATATCATGTTTGTGTCTCTGTAATTGTGTCTATACATTTCAATTTAGAACATCTAACAATAAATAAGGAAGGAATCCAACCTCCCTTGTTAGCCAAATGGAGTCAACATTAGTTGAGATCAAAATTTTAACAATCGAATTAGCTATTAAACAAACAAATTTAAATGTTAAAGATTTAATTATTTTAATTAGAGTTAAATCAGTAAAAAATTATTTAATATTAAATATATAAAAAATTGTAATAATATAACTTTTATTTTTAAGAAAACTATGATATGGAGAAAATTTTATTTTCTTAATTTTTTACAAATTTTTGAAACTAATTAAATTGCACGAATTGTAACTAATTCATCAATTTATGAATTGATTAAATGGTTCATTAGCTTGGTCACCAATTTTGAGAACTAATGGATTTTAAAGTGAATCAAACTAGACTATAATTCAATTTTTAATTGTACCAATACAAAAGACTAATTCGATCTGGTTTTTAAAACCTTCTTTGGGATAAAAGTTATGACACTGACTAAAGTACACATGTAATTGATGTAATACAACAAATCATAAATACCATTATTTACAAATGGAGAGACATTAATGCATGTCATAAATGCTTTATGTAATTACATTATTATATAAAGTAAAATGTAACCTCAAAGGAATGTAGAATCCCTAAAAGTACAAAATTAAAAAGAGCTCTCCTTTGTGTCTATAATTTAAAATAAAAAATAAAAAACAAGAAGTTGCGTCTATGAGGGATAAAACACTTCATATATTTATGTATCCATGGTTTGTCATCAAATACTTTACTCCATTTCTTCATCTCACTAACAAGCTAGTAGAGAGAGGCCAAAAAATCTCATTCTTGATGCCATTAAAAATTGTACTTAAGTTTCAATCTCTCAATCTATATCCAAATCTCATTTCTTTCAATCCAATTAATGCCCCACAAGTGGATGGCCTCCCTCTAGGCATAGAGACAATTGCAAATATCTCCCATACATTATCTCCTTAACTAATGACTACTATGGATCTTATAGAAACTGTGATTGAGACTCATCTTTGCAAAACTAATTTGATCTTTTTTATTTTTACTCATTGGTTATTGGCTCTCTATCAAAAACATGGCATTAAATCAATGTTTTATTATACATCTAATGTGGTTAGCATCAAATACTTGATCATACCAATCTTTTTTAAAGTGTAACTTTAGTGAGCCTCTATTAAGCTTCCCTCCTTCTTTGATTAAACTGTTTGCTTATAAGATTCCATAATATAAGCTGACCCGGTTTAACCCCTCAATTGGAGAATATACTTTTAGAAATATAACTCTAACACTCATGAAGGTTACAAGAGGTGGTGACGATTTGTTCATAAGAGATGGTATCTACAAAGCAATAAAAAGTATTATGGATGGAGATTGTGAGGTGGAAAAGGAGACAAGAGCAAATCATACAAATTTGAGAGAAGTTCTATTGAAGAATGACCATTAAAACAATTATCTCGAAGGTTTTGTCAAAAGTTGCAAACACTAATTGTCACTAAGTGTATTGTTGCCTAGATATGATGTACGCAACGTTAGCCTATTTTTATTAAAAGTTTATCTATTACCAAAAATATGTTGATGTCACTTTGCTATATCAATGACTTGGGAAGAATAATTGTAAGTTAAGTGTTGAATCATAGCCTATATCAATTTCCTAGTGTGATATGTCCTTTGAGGCAAATACTAAATTGTTAAGAAATAAAATAAAGTACGAGAAAAATAACTGAAATTAAAGATAAGGGGCACTAAATTTAAGTAATTTGGTTAATTTGACATATGTTCATAGGCAAAAGTGGGAACAAATGTTACTAAAGTGGAGAAGATAAAAATAAAAATACTCTTTAAGAGTTTAATTAACAAAAGTCAAAACAATGAACTAAAGGTTCCTAAAGTTTTACTCCCTTAATTTTTAAAATAAATTATATTACTCCTTATTTATAAGAAAAAAATCAATCAACTTTGCTCAATCTCTTAATGTACCACTTTACCCACCAACTTAACAAATCTCCACTTTGGCTTAAATCACACATGTAGATATAATAACAATGCTCCACCTTCTCCACAAACTCCCAAATCATCAAATCATGCCAATTAAGTCCAAGTACTATTTAAACTTAGCAACTAGAAGATACTTCATAAACATAATTGCAAGATTATTTTTTATACTAATTTTCTGAATTGAAATCTTCCTCTTAACAATTGTATACTCACATCAATATGTTTCGTACTCTCGTAATACATCTAATCCTTAGTCAAGAATATTGCACTTTGACTGTCATAATGGCTAGTAATAAAATTGTGACGTAAACTAAGCTCATCATATAAACCTTTCAACCATAAGGCTTCTTTGATAACCTTAATCACTATTGTTTATTCTACTCTAGTATTAGATAAAGCATCAAACATGTTGCAAAATAGCTTTCCAACTAATAGTAAAACCACCAATAGAAAATATATAGCCTATAAGTGATCTTCTTTTATTAAGATTAGTAGCGTACTTAGAATCCACATCAAAATCCATAAATCCAACCAATGTGCTTGAATTTTTGCCAAACTTCAAACATACATTTGAAGTATCTCATAAGTATTTAAGAATCCATTTCACAGCCTAAAAATGTGATTTGCCTAGAGAAGACATATATTTATTAACCACATTAACTACTTGTCAAATTTCTAGACATATGCAAATCATTGCATACATAAGACTGCTGATTGTACTCGAATATGGAACTTTTCCTATATGTCTCTTTTCTTCATCTGACTTTGGCGATTGAGCAACTAATAACCTAAAATGACAAACAATAGGAGTACTAATAGGTTTGATATTTTTAATGCCAAATCATTCCAAGACCTTCTCAATATAATTTTTTTAGGTCAAAAATAACTTACCACCATCACAATTCCTTCTAATTTTCATGCCAAGAATCTTCTTTACTTCTTCAAAGTCTTGTATCTTAATTTACCATTCAAAAGTTTTTTTAAAGTGTGAATCTCTTATAAATTTTTAGCAGTAATGAATATATTGTCAACATAAAGCAATAGATAAATGAATAAGCTATCATTTAACTTCCAAAAGTAAACATAACTATCATACATGCTCTTGGAAAAATCATGACCCAGTATAAAGGAATCTAACCTCTTATACCATTATCTTAGAGACTACTTCCTTGAATAGCCATCAATAAAAGTCAACATGTACCTTGTACCACCTTTTGACAAAACCCAAGATGGCCCTCAAAGATCTGAGTGAAAATAATCAAAAGTGTCTTTTGTTCTATGAATTATTGGATACTTGAAATTAAAATGATTATGCTTTCCACAGATGTAATGCTCACAGAAGTCTAACACTACAGCACTTTGTCCACACAGAAGACAACTTTAGCTCAATATAGATAGACCCTTCTTGTTCATATGCCTCAACCACATATGTCATAGCTTTGTAATATCTACCTTTGAATTAAGTGATAGTACCCATAATTGTAGATCCCTGTAAAATATACAAATTTCAACACCTACAAGTTTTCATGACAACGAGAGCACTTTTACTAACTTTTAGAACTCTACTTTTATCAGTGTACCTATAGCCAAAAGCCTCAAGTATTCCTAAAGATATGAGATTTTTCTTCAATTCTAGAATGTGTTTGACCTCTATGAGTGTTCTCATAACATCAACATGAGTCTTGATTCTAATCGTACTAATCTCGACAATTTTGCAAACTACATTATTGTCCATCATAACAACCCCACCTTCAACAGATTCATAGGCAAAAAATCAATCCATATTGGGATAAATATGGTATGTGCAACTAAAATCCAAGATTCATTCATTGGAAAACTTTAATTTATCATTAGTAAAGAAATTAATTCTTTCACTCTTATCTTCTGTAACACTAACTTGACCTGACTCATAACTTCTGTGCTTATCCTTGTCTTTGGCTTTGATGTGCCCTTTTCTTTTATAATAATTTCACACCAAATTTCTATATTTGAATTTAGATTTAGATTTAGATCTCTGACTATTTGTATCCCTTCTATCTCATATACCCTAAACCATCAAACTATTAGCTTGACCTCTACTACTCTTCCCAGTTATATCCCTATTGATTTGGTCTTTCGATTTCAAAATAGACTTAATTACTTTATAAGAAATAATTTCTTTACCATAAAACATTATTTCTTTAAAATGCTTAAAGAATTAGGGAAAAGAATACAATAATAATAAGGCTTGATCCTCATCCTTAATATAAATATCTAGATTACTCAAATCTATAAGTAATAATCAAATTTATGAAGATTTGATAATAAAAATGATCCTTTATACATACAAAGCATACACAAACTTTTCTTTAAATAAAGCTTATTCTTCATTTTTTTTTTTCATATACAAAGTCTTTAATTTCACCCATAAAGCCTTACCAAATTACCTCAATAGCTACTTCTCTTAAAACCTCATCAAAAAAATTTAAGACAATACCTAATCTAGCCTTTTTATCAAGACCAGTATATTCCTTATCTGACATCTTCCCTAGCATTTTCTCCTTGCCTAGTAACAACATGTTGATGCCATCTTGACCAGCATGGCCTCTATCGTCAACTATCATATTTCGAAGTTGACACTCCAAACAAATTTCTCAAAATAAAACTTAGTTATTGTCAAGATGACTATTTTTCCAATGAACTAGGCTCTTATACTAGTTTGTTAAGAAATAAACTCTAACTTATAACCTCTAAAGATAATAACAAAAAATAATAATAAAGTACGAGAAGAATAACTAAAAACAAGGAACACTAAATTTATATGGTTTGATCAATTTGAACCACATCCACAAATGAAAATGGGAGCAAGTATCACTAAATTGAAGAATACAAAAATAAAAATCTCTTATAAAACCCAATTAACAAAAACCTAACTAATGGACTAAAGGCTCCTACAGTTTTACTCCCTTAATTGCTAAAACGAGTTATATTACTCATTATTTATGAAGAAAAAAAAATCAGTTAACTTTTCTCAATCTCTTGATGTGAGATTTTAATTAATAACTGAGTATAAATTATCAAGTTTAGACTCCAAATGATGCCTTAAAGATGCATTTTATAGATTTAAGTAATTTATATGACATTATTCATGTATTTAGATTGATTTAGGTTCAAATTTCTCAATTATAATATATTCACTTAAATTTGATTATTTAGCCGAGTCAACATTAGTTAGCATGAAAGTTATCACCTTGACTAAAAGTGAACAAGATAATCTAAAGTAATTAATGGCCTCTTTAAAAGACATTAATACATTTCATAAATGCCTATGTAATTAATTTAATATAATCGTAACATGCAACCTCAACACAAAGCAAAATTCTGTAGGAACAAAAAGAAAAGCCATTGTGTTTTTTCAAGAAAAAGAGAAGAAAACCAAGTTATGGCTACAGGATTCAAAAGCCTTCATATACTCATGTATCCATGGTTTACCATAGGCCACCTCACTCTATATCTCCAACTCTCTAATAAATTGGTAGAAAGAGGACATAGAATCTCTTTCTTGTTAACACCAAAAATCAAACCCAAGTTCCAGTCTCTTGATCTCTACCCAAACCTTATTTCTTTCATTCCAATCAATGTCCCATATGTAGATGGCCTCCCTCTAGGAGCAGAGACAATTGCAGACATCAATTTTACATTATTTTTTCAACTAATGACTGCTATGGATCTTACAGAACTTGGCATTGAGACTCATCTTCACAATCTAAATCTTGATTTGGTCTTCTTTGATTTCACTCATTAGTTGCCATCTCTTTGTCAAAAACTTGGAATTAAGTCAGTGTTTTACTGTACTTCTAGTGTAGCTAGCATTGCATACATATTAACCCCTGGAAGAAAGCTCCTTGAAAGTGTTCCTTCAGTGCAGGACATGATGAATCCTCCTTCAGGCTTCCCTCTTTCTTCTTTAATCAGGATGTTTGCTCATGAGGCTCAAGCTTTTGAAAATGTAACAGCTTTTGGAAGAAATATTTCATTGGCAAATTGACTTTTTAGTTCTTTGAATGAATCTGATGCTATTGCCATCAAAACAATCACAGAAATGGAAGGGTCATTGTGTGACTATCTTGAGAGCCAATTCAAAAAGCCAGTGATTTTGACAGGTCTCCATGTCCAAGAGCCACCAAACTCTATTTTGGAAGAAAAGTTTGCCAAAATGTTGGGTACCCTTAAACCTAGGACTTTAATTTATTATACATTAGGGAGTAAGTATATTCTCAAGAAAGATCAATTTCAAGAATTGGTTTTAGGTCTTGAGCTCACAGGCTTACCCTTTTTAGCTGTCCTCAAACCACCAATAGGACTTGAAATAGTGGATCAAGCTCTACCAGAAGGTTTTAAAGAGAGAGTTAAGGGAAGAGGATTGGTTTATGGGGGTTGGATTCAACAACAACTAATCTTAAATCACCTTGCTATAGGTTGTTTTGTGACTTACTATGGATTTGGATCTTTATCAGAAGCTTTAGTGAGTGAGTGTCAACTAGTATTTCTACCAAATGTAGCAGACCAACCATTTAATGCATGACTACTTGGAGGAAATCTCAAAGTTAGACTGGAAGTTGCAAGAGATGATGAAGGTTTATTCTCAATAGATGGAATCTGCAAAGCAATAAAAGATATTATGGATAATAATAATGAGCTAGGAAAAGATTCAAGAGCAAATCATGCAAAATTGAGAAAAGTTCTCTTGAGGAAAGACCTTCAAAACAATTATCTAGATTGTCTTGTCCAAAAGTTGTATACATTACTAAAATAATGGAGCCCTTGTAAAATGACTTAATGTACGATTGTGACATTTAAGGGAGAACGTATGGTGAACAAATATGGGTTATGAGGACTAATGTCTACAATCTTTATTTTCATTTGGTGTTAATAAAGTATCCTTTTTAGAATAAATGTACGTTAGGTATGAACAATAATGTTTATCTACTTATTTATGCAATATATCCTTTTAGGTAAAATCTAAATTTTTAAGTTTGGTTATGCATTTGAGTTGGTCCAAGCTGTGCATTTAGGTCGACATGTATGTTGGTCAAAGCAAGGGTCATACTTGGGCCAAACATTTTCCATTTTAAGAGGCCCCTGACAAGCAAAGTAGAGCCAACCCATGATTAATAGGGCTACAAATAATTTGAGTTGACTTAAACTTAAGAGTGTTTGGCCTTAGTGCAACTTTTAGATTGCTTAAGCTTGAAACAATCTTAAAAAATAGGGTTCAAGCTCCACTAAAAGAAAATGTTAAAAAATATGTTAAAGCTCAAGCTCATTTCATGCTTTCCAAATGCTAAAGAGACCAAACTTGAAATAAAGCTTGATATTATTTAATTTATGAAACAAAAGTATATAAATTTCACTTCAGTCTAGTCCACTAAAGTTTATGAGCTTTAACTTAAGGAAAAAAAATTAGGGAAGTGCTTGCTATTTTATTAAAAAAGCCCCCTTTTAACCCCTTTATTCACTAGCAATGTGGCATTTGAGCTTTTATGCCAAAATCCCTTGTCTTTGGCAAATGAAGGGGTGGGGGTGAGGGGAGGAAGGGTTTATTCTATAAATCAAGCAAGCCCTTTTCCCTTGTTGTCTCCTTGTGTCATCATCGTGGATATCTTATACCTAAGGCTGATTTGCTCACTTTTGAAGTTAAATCAAAGTATTAGAATTAAAGTCTTTTTTTTTTTTCTTAATTAGACCTAGTATTAAGTTTATTTCTCATAAGCTTTAAAGAGCCAAATTTGACCTTATACAACCTTAACTCATTTTTAAAATAATTTTGGAAATATAATTTAAATATTACTCATTTAAAAAAAAAATAAGTAAATTCAAATAAGTTCTTATCAAGTCAAGTCATTAAATTTTTATTGAACGTATCAATTTATATGTAATTCCAAAATTCCAACGAATATAACCAATTCATACTATAAATTAGCTATGTATGCTATTGTGTGTCTCTACTAACCCTTAAGAATATGGAGTTTGAAATTATATGGGTGTTCATAAGAGATATCATATATATGGGTAAGCCAACAAAATATCAACTAAGTCTTTAAAAATTATTGTTATTTCTATAATCTGGAAGTGTTTTGTTAAAAATGGGCTATTTGGCAATGTTGCTCTCCTTCTAAAAATATGGGCTTGACTCTTATTACATTAAAAATATATCCAAGAGATTTTTTTTACTATTATTTTTTTGCTCCTTGTATTTTACACTCTTTTTTAGGGCATTAACTCCATTGTTGAATGTTGTTGTCATTGGCTAGCAAAATACGGTATTGTTATGTATCTAGTGTGCTTATTAATTGTCTATGTTGAAAATGTTTGAACAACCATTTATGAAACTAAAAGCTCCCAAAGATTTAAGGAAAGAGCCAATAAGGCCCTCAAAGACAATGAAGCCCTCGCATCTCTATTGTTAAAACTATTTCTTTGTCCAAAACCTCTGTTTATGTGGCATGCTATAGTTGCACGTTTAGCAACATATAAAATTGAAATGCCCATGGTTTCATTTATGTAAATGATGTGCAAAAAAATGCATCTAGAGGTATTATCTAGGTATTATCGCTTTCATGGTGGAGAATATATTTTTAGAAACATAACAAGATAAGACAATTGAAACCCATAAGATTTTATATTGTCGTTTATGTTTTATATTGCATATCGAATAAACCTATTTTATACCAATGGTACTAAAGTTGTTTTTATAAGTAAAGTTCTTGAATTTGAATTTAATTAAATTTAAAAAAAAAAAGAAATATTATTTGGGTAAAGTAAAACCAAATATTATTAATATTCAGTTGGTTAAAAAAATTTAAATATAAGTATATTAAATATAAATTTTCATAATTTTTATAAGATACTCAATATTTTAACTTTTTTTCTATAAAATGTAATGCCTACAAACATTTTAATAAAATTATCAATTATTAAGTCATAAAAATATACCAAAAATTTGTAGATGTGACAATCATTATTAAAGAGAACATCATAAATTATGACTACATAGTAACATAGTGAGGATTATGCAAGGTTGAAAGAACTAGACCAGACTAATCAGTCCAACTAGCAAAATGAAAAATCAGATCATGGTCCGGTCTAGTTCTTTCTTAAAACCAGTCCAAATATGAATTAGTACAAAAACCAATGAATTGGACCCAGTTCTCCTAAGTTAACTGGTTCAATTTTTTTTTTAAATGAATTTATTAAACAAAAGAAACCTAAATTTGCCCAATTTGCTTTGTCCCACTACCCTGCCCCAAGCCTTCTACTCCTCCTCATCACCCAATTGTCGTGCCTACTGCTACCCACCGCACCTACCATGCTTGTTGCTACTCCTCTACATCCTAGCTTACCTGACAACCCACCCACCATTCCCTACATCCCATTACCCTACCCCTAGCCTTCTACTCCTCTGAATTACCCGATCACCATGCCTTCTGTGGCCTACCAGGCTAGCCATTACTCCAAATCCCAGCTTGCCCAATGACCCACCCACTGTTCCCTACATCCTGTTGCCCTGCCCCAGCCTTCTACTCCTCCTCATTGCCCAATCGCCATGCCTACCTCACTTGCCGCTACTCCTTCAAACCCCAACTTTCTTGACAACACACCCATCATTCCTTACGTCTCGCTACCCTCCACGCCTGCCACACTTACTGCTACTCCTCTAAATCCTCTTCCTCTAAATTGCCTCATCACAATTTTATAAATATTTTAAAAAATATTTATATTTATTTACTTTAATTATAACACATTTTATAAATATTTTATATTTATATTAAAAAATTTAATTTAACACTTTTTTTATATATATATATATATATAATTTTTTTATTTAATATTAAGTACCAAATTTACCAATTTAACCACATTTATACGAATTGGAACTTAAACCATTGAACTTTCTAATTCAATTACCGGTCCCATTCTTAAAACCTTAGGATCATGAGATAAGAAGCAAAAATATATCCAATGACTTATGCATTTTTTTTTTCAAATTTAATAGATATTTTATTTGATCATATCACTTTAATAGACACTTACAAAATTATTTCTACTATATTACCATAAATTTTTTTCCCTAAATTGTTTATTTATATAAATTTTGTTTATAGATGTATTTAAGTTCCATTGTGTGCTTGCATGTCATACTTTAGTAAATTTTGGTATTTTATCCAACAAAAATTATTAGTATTTGCAAAATATAATTAAAATGTTGGAATTTAATTTCATTTTTAAAAATGCAATAAGGCTTCTTGTGAACTTGTTCCTTTATTTAGCTAAAAAAAAAAAATCTTTTATTTAATATTTGTGAAGTGTATACCATTCTTATTTCCTAATTTACTTCAACACCATCATATGGGTATGGCTTGGAAGATGATGTGTTAAATGATTATAGAATTTTACTGGTCATTAAGTGTCATTAAATGCCTTTACTTTTTTTAAATTTGCATTTAGGCGTTTCTCAAACTTTTTTTAAAATAACTATGCTTACTATCGTCTGCTTCCCGATTCATTTAAGCAAATTGGTATATATCGACTTAATGAATTCATAAAAAATTATCTTTCCCACAATTTCCCAATAGCTTTCAAAACTTTCAAAGGGGGAAGATGACACTTGTTTGACACATCTCTTCTTTAGACCTAATAAAAAAAATTAAAAAAATATATGAAAAAACATATCATACTTTTAATAAATATTTCAATACTTTTAAATAATGTTTACAATATATATAAATCTAATTTCAAAATTTTTAAATGGACAGAAAAAAAGTACGATCAATATTTTTATTCTCATTATTAAATTAGATACACACACACACACACACAGATATATATATCTAATACCTCACCTACATTATAACCTTTTACAAATCAAAATATTTACTTATTTGTATTATATTGAGTTTATGTCTTTATGACTATGTCTATACATTTCAATTTAGAACATCTAACAATAAAGATGGAAGGAATCCAATCTTCCATGTGAGCCAAACTCAATCAACATTAGCTGGGATGAAAATTTTAAAAATTGAATTACTCATTGAACTAACAAATTTATAGGTTAAAGATTTAATCAGTTTAATTATTCTAATCAAAATTAAATCGATAAAATTGATCTTTAATATGAAATATATAAAACATTTAATAATATAACTTTTATTTTTAAGAAAACTAAAAGTTAGAAAAAAAAATTATTTTCTTAACATTTTACAAATTTTTGAAACTAACTGAATCAAGAAAATTGTAATTGATTCATCGATTTATGGTCCAACTAATTAGTTCATTAGTTTAGTCATCGATTTTTAGAATTAATGGATTTTAAAAGGAATTGAGCCAAACTATAATTCAATTTTTCAATTTTACCATCCAACAAATTGTTTGATTTGGTTTTCAAAACCTCATTAGGATAAAAATTATGACTTTGACTAAAGTAAACATGCAACTAATTTAATATGACACAAATCATAAATATCTTTCTTTAAAAATGGAGAGACATTAATGCATGTCATAAATGCTTGATGTAATTAGATTATTATATAAAGTAAAATGCAATTGCAAAGGAGTGTAGAATTCCTGAAAGCACAAAATTAAGAAGAGTTCTCCGTTCTGTTTATAATTTAAAAAAAAAAAAAAAAAAGAAGTTATGTCTATAGGAGACAAAACACTTCAGATACTTATGTATCCATGGTTTGCCATTAGATACTATACTCCATTTCTTTATCTCACTAAGAAGCTAGTAAAGAGAGGCCACAAAATCTCATACTTGATTTCATCAAAAATTGTACTCAAGTTTTAATCTCCTAATCTATATCCAAACCTTATTTCTTTCAATCCAATCAATGTCCCACAAGTATATGGCCATCCTCCACGTGTCAAGACAACTACAAATATCTCCCCCATATTGTCTCCATAGCTAATGACTACTATAGATCTTAGAAAACCTGTGATTGTGACTCCGTTTTGCAACCTCATACTTAATTTGGTCTTCATTTATTTTATTCACTAGTTGTCAGCTCTCTATCAAAAACATGGCATTAAATTAGTGTTTTACTATGCATCTGATGCGTTTAGCATTGCATATTGGATCATACCAGTAAGGAGGCTTTTTGAAAGTGTAACTTCAATGCATGACATGATGGAGCCTCCTTTAGGCTTCCCTCCTTCATCTTTGATTAAGTTGTAAGCATGACATCTAGTTCTCATGAAACCAGAAGATTCAATAATACAGCACCACTTGTAAGCAATATTTCAGTGGGAAAGCGACTATTTAGTTCTTTAAATGAATTTAATGCTATTTCCATCAAAACAATCACAAAGATGGAAAGGCCATTTTGTGACTATCTTAAGAGCCAATTTAAAAGGCCAATGATTTTGTTAGGTCTTATTGTCTTGGATCCACCAAACACCACTTTGAAAGAAAAGTTTGTAAGAACGTTGGATACCTTCAAAGTTCAGACATTAGTCTCTTATGCTTTGGAGAGTGAGTGTATTCTTAAGAAACATCAATTTTAGGAACTAGTTTTGGGTCTTAAGCTCACAAGATTGCCCTACCCTCAAACTGCCAATAGGAGTTGAAATAGTGGATCAAGCATTGCCAAAAGGCTTTAAAAAGCGAATAAAAGGAAGGGGCTTGTTCATAGGGGCTAGATTCAATAGCAACTAATCTTAATTTACCCTTATATGGGGTGTTTTTTGACTCATTGTGGATTTGGATCTCTTTCAAAGACATTAATGAGTAAGTGCCAATTGGTATTTCTACCAAATGCATTAGATCAATCAATCAATGCAAGACTACTTGGTAGAGATCTCAAAGTTGGCATGGAGGTTACAAGAGGTGGTGATGGTTTGTTCATAAGAGATGGTATTTATAAAGCAATAAAAAATGTTATGGATGGAGATAGTGAGGTGGGAAAGGAAACAAGAGCAAATCATGCAAATTTGAGAGAAGTTTTATTGAGGAAAGACCTTCAAAACAATTATCTCGATGGCTTTGTCCAAAAATTGTAAACACTATTGCAATAATGGAATTATCACTAAGTGTATCGTTGGTTTAGATATGATGTACACAACCTTAGCCTATTTTTATTAAAAGTTTTTCTATTGCCAAAAATATGTTGATGACATTATGTTATATCAATGAAATGTCAAGAATAATTGTAAGTGTTGAACCATACCCTCTATCTATTTATTGGTGCAACTTATCTTTTAAGGCAAATACTAAATTCTTAAGAAATAAAATAAAGTACAAGAAAAAAACAAAAACTAAAGATAAGGAACACTAAATTTATGTAGTTTGGTTAATTTGACCTACATCCAAAGGCAAAAGTGGAAAAAAAAAATATTACTAAAGTCGAGAATACAAAAACAAAAAAACTCTTATGAAGCTCAATTGACAAAAGCTAAAACAATGAACCAAAGGTTTCCAAAGTTTTATACCCTTAATTTTCAAAGCAAACTATATTACTCCTTATTTATAAGGAAAAAAACTAATCAACTTTGCTCAATCTCTCAATGTAAGACTTTGGCTAGCAACCTAACAAATCTCCACCTTGCATCAAGTTACACATACAAATAAAATAATAATGCTTCACCTTCTCCATAAGCTCCCAAATCATAATACCATGCTAATTAACTACAAGCATTGCTTGAACTTAGCAACTAAAAGAGGCTTCATGAGCATAACTGCAAGATTATTTCTAATACTAATTTTTTAAATTGAAATCTTTGTCTCAGTAATCATTTCCTAAATGAAGTAATATCTCACAATAATATACTTTGTTCCCTTATGATACATCTAATCTTTAGTCAAATGTATTGCATTTTAACTATCACTATAGATGGTAACAACATTATGACGTAGAGTAAGCTCACCATATAAACCTTTTAACCATAATGCCTCTTTGATAGCCTTAGTCACCGCCATGTATTCTGTCATAGAAGTAAACAAAGTAACAACATATTGCAAAGTAGCTTTCCAATTAACAGTATAACCACCAACACAAAACATGTAGCTTGTAAAAGATCTTCTATTATCAAGATCAACGATGTAGTCAAAATCCACAAAGCCAACTAATGTGCCTGAATTTCTTCCAAATTCCAAACATACGTTTGAAGTACCTCACAAATATTTGAGAATTCAATTTACAACTGCTAATGTGATTTGCTTGGAGAATACATATACCTATTAACCACACTAACTACTTATGAAATTTATGAATATGTATAAACCATCACATACATAAGACTGATGACTACACTCGGATATGGAACTCTTTCCATATACCTCTTTTTTTTTTATCTCACTTTGGCAATTGAGCAACTAATAACCTAAAATGACTAGCAATGGGAGTACTAACAAGTTTGACAATTTTTCATGCCAAACTGTTCCAAGACCTTCTTAACATAATTATTTTGGGTTAAATATAACTTACCACCTTCACAATTCCTTTTGACTTTTATGCCAAGAATCTTTTTTACTTCTCCTAAGTCTTTCATCACAATTCACCATTCAAAACCACTTTCAAAATGTGAATCTTTGATGAATTCTTGGCAACAATGAGCATGTTGTCGACATAAAGCAATAGATAAATGAATAAGGCATCATTTAACTTCCATAAGTAAACACAATTGTCTTACTTGCTCTTGAAATAACCATGACCTAGCATAAAGGAATGTAATTACTTATACCACTATCTTGGAGACTACTTTAACTTATATAAGGATTTTTTCAACAAATAAATATGGTCTTCCTTACCTTTAACTTCAAAACCTTGGGATTGTCTCATGTATATTTGCCCCTTAAGCTCACCATGTAGGAAAGTTGTCTTAACATCAAGTTGCTCAAAGTTCAAATCATACATGGCCATTAAAGCAAGTAAGACATGTATCGAATTATATTTAACAACAAGTGAGAAAACATCATTAATGTCAACACCTTGTACTTAACTAAAGTCTTTCATAACCAAACATGCCTTGTACCTTGCACCTTCAACTCTTGGTATACATTTTTTCTTTTTGAAAACCCATTTACAACCAATGATTCTCTTTTTTAAAGGCAATTTCACAAGGACCCATATGTCATTCCTAAGGTAAGATTCTATTTCTTCATTCATCACAAGCAACCATTTAAATGAGTCAACACCTAATACTGCTTTTGGATATGTAGGTGGTTTGCCATCTTCACTAGTTTCTTGTGCAACTGAAAAAACATAAGTAACATAGTCGTTATATCTCTATGGTAGTTGAATTTCTCTTCTTAGTTTGTCTTTGGCTATGAAATGAACTTCCTATCTATTTTCAGAGGAATCTACAATAACTAATGGATTTGACTAAATGTGAGAACTCCACTATGTAGCATCTCAACCCCCAACTTCAAACTTCACTTATTTGTATGCATTGTCACCTTTATTTATATCAGAAGTACTAAAAGACTCTCTTTTTAGATGTAATATAGAGGATTCATTAAATGTAACATCTTTACTAATCACAAATTTTGGTGGATTAAAACATCACAAATAATATCCCTTTACTCCAGATGCATGCCCAAGGAAAATGCATTTTTTAGTTCTAAACTCCAAATTTCCCATCATTAACATGGATATATGTAAAACATCTAAATTTCTTCAAATAAGAGTCATTAACAAGAGTATCTGACTAAAATTCCTATAGAGTCTTGAACTTTATGGATGTTGAAAGTGCATAATTAATAATATAACAATCTCTGAAGACTACATTTGCCCAAAAGTCTTTTGACAAACCAATATAGGAAATCATATAATGAGCTATCATGAAAAGTGTTTTATTCATGTGTTCAACAATAACATTCTAATGAGGAGTCATTTTAACTGTGTGGTGACAAATAATGCCTTCATTTTCACAAAATTCATTAAATTTGCCTTCACAAAATTCAAAGTCATTATTTCTCCTCAGCCACTTAATCTAGTTCCTTGTTTGCTTCTCAATCAAGGCTTTCTACTTTTAAAATTTTGGAAAACATTATTCCTGTGCTTCAGAAAGAAAACCAAAATTTTCCTTGAATAATCCTTAATGGAAGTCAATATGTACCGAACGTTACCTTTTGACAAAGTGCCTTTTATTCTATGAATTGCTGGAGACTTGAAATTGACATACTTCTATTTCCTAAAAATGCAATCTCACAAAAGTCTAACTTTTCAATACACTATCTATACAAAAGGACTCTTTTGCTCAAAATAAATGGACCTTTCTTACTTATGTGTCATAATAGGATATATCATAACTTTATAATATATGCCTTTGAATTAGATGATGTATAGATTGCAATAGTACCCATAACTATAGATCCCTACAAAATGTACAAACTTTAAGACCTACAAGCTTTCATGACAACAAGAGCACCCTTATTGACTTTCAAAACTCCACCTTCACCAATGTACCTATAGCTAAAAGCCTCAAGTATTCCTAAAGATATGTGATTTTTCTTCAATTCTAGAACATGTTTAACCGGTATGAGTGTTCTCACAATACCATTATGAGTTTTGATTTTAATTATACTAATCCTAACAATTTTGCAAATTGCATTATTATACATTATAACAATTCCACCTTCAACAAATTTATGGGTAAAATACTAGTCCCTATTGGGACAAATATAGTACATGCATCCAAAATCCAAAACACATTCATTGGTAAACTTTAATTTTTCATTAGCAAAGAATTTAAATCCTTCACTCCATCTTCTACAACATTAGTCTAAGTTGACTTATTATTTTTGTGCTTATCTTTATCCTTGGCTTTTCTTTTATCTTTTAGCTTAAAGCAATCAGCTTTGATATGCCTTTTTTTTTTTTCACAATAATTGTATATCAAATTTCTATATTTGGATTTAGATTTAAATTTAGATCTCTAACTATCAACATCCCTTTTATCTAATTTGCCCTAAACTATCAAACTGTGTGCTTGACTACTACTACTCTTTCCAGTTATATCCTTGTTGATTTGGTTTTTTGACTTCAAAATAAACTTAATTTCTTTATAAGAAATAGTCTTTTTACCATAAACCATTATTTCTCTAAAATGCTTAAATAATTGGGAAAGAGAACAAAATAGTAACAGGGCTTGATCCTCATCCTCAATATGAACATTTATATTACTCAAATTCATAAGTAAAGAATCAAATTAATCAAGATGTAACAATATAAAGCATATACAAATACAAACTCTACTTTAAATAAAACTTATTCTCCATTATTTTCTTCATATACAAAGTCTTTAATTTCTCTCACAAAATCTTAATAGTTACCTCAATAGCTGCTTCTTTTAAATCTCAGCAAAAAGATTTAAGATGATACCTAATTTGGCCTTCTTGTCAAGACTAGCATATTCCCCATTTGACATCTTCTCTAACTTTTTCTCCTTACCTATGTCAACTTGAACCAATATGGCCCCTATCATCAACTACCACATTTTGAAGTTAACACTCCAATCGAATTTCTCAAAATAATACTTAGTTATTGTCATGATGACTATTTTCTTGATAAACAAGGCTCTAATACTAATTTCTTAGGAAATAAACTATGGGTTATAACCCATAAAGATAATAACATAAAATAAAATAAACTAAAAGAAGAAAAATTGAAAACAAGGGACACTAATTTTATGTGGTTTGATCAATTTAACCTATTTGCACAAGTGAAAATGAGAGCAAATATTACTAAAGTAAAGAATACAAAAAAAAAAAAACTTTATAAAGCCTAGTTGACAAAAATCTAAGTAATGGATTAAAGGCTCCTAAAGTTTTACTCCCTTAATTTTTAAAAACAAATTATATTACTCCTTATTTAATTTATGTCTATAAGTAAAAATGGGAGTAAATATTAATAGAGTAAAAAATACAAAAATAAAAACTTTTATGAAGTTCAATTAACAAAAAACTAAATAATAAATTAAAAGTTCTTAGAATTTTACTTTTTTAATTGTTTAAAAAAAAACTATATTATTCCTTATTTATAATGTAAAAAGAATTAATTAACTTTACTTAATCTCTCGGTGTAAGTTTTATCCAACAACTTAACATAAATTGTCAAGTTTGGTCTTTAAATGATGCCTTAAAGATGCATTCTATATATTTAAGTAATTTATATAACATTATTCATGTATTTGGACCAATCTAGGTTCACATTTCTCAATTATGATATATTCATTCATATGTGCATGGTTATGCATATGTAGACATGACATATATATTAGCCGATAGAGTTTATCATTTGGACTCTAATAATCAAATTACATGTTGTTTACAGGATGGAAGAAATTTAGGCAAATACAATTGGAAATAAATATTTTTTTTTTCAGCAAATCTAATTGGTTACTTTTAATAAAATAAAAAAAAATTGATTGGTTATTTTATTTTTCTATTTTCTTGTGGCTCTTTAAGGTTAAGTTAGTTTTTTTCCTTTATTATCTTATTATTAAGTACAAATTTTAAATGAAAATAAATTTTACTAATTAATAATAATAATAATAATAATTGTATTGCCTTTTTTTTTTCAACTCACTTACCTAGTACATTTCACAGTATGATGTTATATACTATAATTCTACTCATAAATTTAGACAAGTAGAGTCAATATTTTCTAAGTCCTTAAGTAGAGTCAACATAGAACTTGAAAATTATTGGTTCACATTTAAAAAAAATGAATTAGTAAAATTCTTACTTTTCAAAAAAGAAAAAATCATAGTTAAAATTGAAAGGCACTTCGTTGGCAAGTTGAAATGAAATTTGATCGGGTTCCCTCTTGGAGTTCTTTTTCTTCATTTCCAAACTTGGTTTCCTGGTCTCACCTCAGGCGACAAGCCCAGCAGATAGTGTGGCCTACGTCTTGTAGTAGTCCAAAAATGAAAGGAGCCGAATCCAAATTTAATATTTTTCTTTTTCCCTTTTTTTTCTTTCGAACCCATCATATTTCACTCCTTTCCCCGAAAACTCACAAAAATTTTATAAAAAATATTTTTTAAAAAAAAGATACGCTAGCCACTTTTAAGCAATTGTGGCCCTTTGTGAACATCTCACTCACTTATATATACACCACGTATTCATGTGTGCCGAATAATAAGTAAAGAGAGTTGACAAACGAAAATCAGATAAAAAAAATTTAAATTATCTCATATATTATGTTATTATAATTTTGTTATTCAAATTTTGAGTTTATTTCAGATTCTTTGGAGGATATACCAACAAATCCAACAATAGACGGTGGAGGCACTACCATTGCAAGAAGTGCACGAGGAGGAGGTCAGATAAATGGATGATTTGCTACAGCTATCTGCTGACAGCACTGCCTAGTTGATTAGAATGCAAACGTGGATTTGTACCACTTGGCGTTTACCTTTTGATCAACTTGGAATGGAAGTTTTTTTTTTTTTTTGTTGCTATGTAATATTATGTATTAAATAATTATATAAATATCTATAATTTTATTAATTTTAAAAATATTAAATAATAATTAAGAAATACATATAATTAGATAAATATTATTATTCTTTATAATAATAAATATTAAAGAATTGTCCAATAGAAATGGAGATTAATATTTTTCCATAACAAAAATTCAATTTCAAAAATAAAAAACTTTAACTTTGATTGTAATATTTGAATTAGTTGATTAATTTAAAATTTTTATAACTTTTTTTAATTATTACATTTTTAACATTTCAATTCTATTAGTTAATTATAACTCATTTTTACAATATTAAAATTTTCAGTTTTTAAATTATTTTTAATTTATTATTATTAGTAGTTAAGTTGACGAGTCTAAATTTTCCAAATTTTTTTCTTTATATTTAAAATCTTATTTGATTTCTATTTAATTCTAAATACTAATTTAATCAATCAATTCAAATTTTTAATTTAGTTTCTACACTTTTTTTTGTTTTTATTTAAAATTATTTAGTCAACGATCTAAGTTGATCCTAAATTTTTCTAAATTTTAAATTTTGATAAAAATTTTATCTTTTTTTAAATAATTCAAAATTTTATTTAATATTTTTTAAAAAATATAAAATTAATATAAATAAGATATTTTCATAATTATTAATATAATTTAAATTTTAAATTTAAAAATTTTATCATAATAATAATAAAATAAATAATAACTATTTAAATAAAATATATATGTTTGATTTACAAATAAATAAAGAATTTAATATAAATAATTAAACATTAATAATATTAATAAAGTATATGAAACATATTAAAATATAAAAAAATATAATATAATATATAATTTTATTAAACTCAACAAATTCATAATGTCTTTATCCGTCTTACTAAACTCAACAGTAAAAACATACCAAAATATTTATACATTTGATAATCATTAAAGAATGAATGCATAGAACCGTCATTTAGTATTTTACTAAGATTGGTGGTCATTTATGGATATTTGTCAAAAAAATAAACAAACTTTTTGAACAAAATTTATAAGATATTCATTTCACTTGTTAATATTTTCAAAAAAAAAAAATATTTAATGTTAGCAAACATTTTAATAAATTTATCATCAATCATTAAGATTGTAAAATCATACCAAAAAAAAAATGTAGATTTCATAATCATTAAAGTGTGAATCTATGAAACCCTAATTTATTGTTTATGGGTGCCTGTGGATACTTGTTAAAATAAACAAACTTTTTGAACAAATTAAAGATAACAATTCTTTGTCATGTCTTGAAAGCTTGCTAAACTTTCTCAATAAATTAAACATATTACAGTATAGCATTCTACTGCATTAAATATAGATCCTTCAAAGCTCAAACTTGTCACATGTATTTTGTCTATAGGGGTATCTGAGTTCCCATGTGTTCACATATTATACTTTCTTAAAAATTTTAATATTTTATCTAATAAAAATTATGAGAATTAGTGAAATGTATATGAATTTGTTATATTTATTTGCAGTTTTAAAAGATTAGAGTTTGCAAAAGTTAATTTTTCCAAATAATCCAACTTGTATCAAAATTCAACTTAATCCTATTATACATTGATGGAAAAGTCAACAATCTATAATTTAAATCACATGGAACTCAAATAATTTGAATATAAAATGACCAGAATCATGAATAAAATGGATTTAAAATCAAAGAACCTAAAACTTAATATATCTCATATCGAATAAATCCAAACTTGTTGTATCCAAAATTTGATGTGCTTGAAAATTATGTGCTTAAGACCTGATGTATCCTTAATTTGATTTACTCAAAAGTTAAATAAACCAGAAATTCAAAATACTTGAAACTGCTTAAAATTCAAGATACCTAAAGCTTAAACACTTTGAAATTCAAAACTACTCGATCTCAGTTGCACTTGGCCCACTTATTTGTCATTATATTATAAATGCACACATTTGTCTAATAATTGTCCCCTCACTAAATGTCTTCACCTTTTTTTTTTTTAATTTGTCAATAGGGTTTATTAAGTGTTTGTACCCTGATTATATTATTATTATTTATAATAGTCCCTTCCCCGAATCTGTCTAAGGAAATTATTCTATATTGGACCTAATGATTTCATGGACATCATTTTCCCCATAACTTTGTAATGTGTTTGAATTAGAGTTAGTAAACAAGCATGCGTTTGATCAAATTTGGGTTAAGTTGTTATGAATTCCATGTATATCAAATTTTAGATTAATGGAGTCCTAAGTTATATATTTACTTCTAGGTATTTAAAATTATTTAATTTTAAAGTCAATGAGTTTTATGTAATTTTAAATTAGAATTATTTGAATTTTATATATTTTTCAATTAAAATGCATTTGGTTGTTTTGAATTTAGACAAATTAAAATTAATTATTTGGCCTGGTTAACATTGGTTAGCATGAAAGTTATCACATTGACTAAAATTGAAAATAATAATCTAAAACATTTAATGGCCTTTTTAAAAGATAATAATATATGATATAAATGCTTATGTAATTAACTTAATATAAAGGTCACATGAAACCTCAATGCAAAGCAAAATTTTATAGGTACAAAAAGAAAAGCCATTATGTTTTTTCAAGAAAAAGAGAAGAAAACCAAGCTATGGCTACGGGGTTGAAAAGCCTTCATATACTCGTGTATCCATGGTTTACCATAGGCCACCTCACTCCATATCTCCAACACTTTAATAAATTGGCAAAGAGAGGCCATAAAATCTCTTTCTTATTACCACCAAAAACCAAACCCAAATTTAAGTCTCTTAATCTCTATCCAAACCTTATTTCTTCCATGCCAATCAATATCCCACATGTAAATGGCCTCCTTCCAGGGGTAAAGAAAATTACAGATGTCCATTTCACATTATTTTCTTAGCTAATGGCTACTCGGATCTTATAGACCCATCATTAAGACTCATTTTAATTTTACTCATTGGTTGTCAACTTTTTGTTGAAAACTTGGCATCAAATCAATGTTTTACTACACATCTAGTGTGACTAGCATCACATATTTGCTCATACTAGTATAGAGGCTTCTTGACAATGTAACTCCAATACATGACATGATGGAGCTTCCTCTAAGCTTCCCACTCCATTTTTAAGCAATATTTTAGTGGGAAAGTGACTATTTAGTTCTTTAAATGAATCTAATGCTTTTGCGACCAAAATAGTCATAGAGATGGAAGAGTCATTTTATGACTATCTCAAGAGTCAATTCAAAAAGCTAGTGATTTTGTCAAGTCCTATTGTCCTAGAGCCACCAAACACCAATTTGGAAGAAAAGTTTGCAAGAATGTTGGATATGCTTTCAAAGTTGAGACTTTAGTTTATTATGCATTTAGGCATGAGTGTATTTTGAAGAAACATCAATTTCAAGAATTGGTTTTAGGTCATGAGCTTATAGGCTTGCCCTTTCAAGCTACCCTTATATTGCCAATAAGAGTTGAAACAATAGGTTTAGTATTGCCAAAGGGCTAGTAAAGGAAAAGGGGCTTGTTTACAGGGGCTAGATTCAATAGCAACTAATCTTAAATCACCCTTTTATGAGGTGTTTTGTGATTCATTGTGGATTCGGATCTCTATCAAAGGCTTTGATGAGTAAGTGCCAATTGGTATTTCTACGAAATACATTAGACCAATCAATTAATGCAAGACTATTTGGTGGAGATCTCAAAGTTGGCATGGGGGTTGCAAGAGGTGGTGATGGTTTGTTCACAAGAGATGGTATCTGTAAAACAATACAAAATGTTATGGATAGAGATAATCAGGTGAGAAAGGAGATGAAAGCAAATCATGCAAATTTGAGAGATGTTCTATTAAGGAAAGTCCTTTAAAACAATTATCTCGATGGTTTTATCTAAAAGTTGTAGACACTATTGGAATAATGGAATTTTCATTGAATGTATTATTGGTATGGATATGATGTACACAACCTTAGCCTATTTTTATTAAAAGATTGTCTCTCACCAAAAATATGTTGATGTCACTTTACTATATCAATGACATATAAACAATAATTATAAGTTAAGTGTTGAACCATAGTCTTTATCTATTTACTAGTGTGATTTGTCCTTTGAGGCAAATATTAAATTGTTAAAAAATAAAATAAAGTACGAGAAAAATAACTAAAACTGAAGATAAGGGACACTAAATTTATGTGATTTGGTTAATTTTTATTATATCTACAAGTAAAAGTGGGAGCAAATATTACTAAAATGGAGAATATAAAAATAAAAAACTCTTCTATAACTTAATTGACAAAAGCCCAAATAATGAACTAAAGGTTTCTAGAGTTTTATTCCCTTAATTTTTAAAATAAACTATATTACTCCTTATTTATGAGAAAAAAAATTAGTCAACTTTACTTAATCTCTTGATATGGGACATTAGCCACCATCTTAGCAAATCTCCACCTTGGCTTAAGTCACACACATATATATAATAACAATGCTCCACCTTCTCCATGAGCTTCCAAATCATCATACCATGCTAATTAAGTCTAAATATTATTTGAACTTAGCAACTGAAAAAGGCTTTATAAACATAACTATAGGATTGTTTCTATTATTAATTTTTTGAACTAAAACCTTCCTCTCAGCATTTGTCTCCTGAATGAAATGATATCTCACATCAATATGCTTGTCCTATCATGATACATCTGATCCTTAGTCAAGTATGTTGCACTTTGACTATTACAATTGATGGTATCAACATCATAATGAAGACTAAGCTCACCATATAAACCTTTCAACTATAAGGCTTCTTTGATATCCTTAATCACTGCCATGTAGTTTACTTTAGTAGCAAACAAAGCAATAATATGTTGCAAAATAGCTTTCCAACTAACAAAATAAGCATTAATACAAAATACCTTACCTATAAGAGATCTTCTTTTATTAAGATTAATAGCATAGTCAAAATCCACAAAACCAACCAATGTCCTTAAATTTTTACCAAACTCCAAACAAACATCTAAAGTACCTCATAAATATTTAAGAATCCATTTCATAGCTTGCCAATATGATTTACTTGGAGAAGACATATGCTTGTTAACCACATTAACTGCTTATACAATTTCTAGACATGTGCAAACTATCGTATACATAAGACTGCTAACTGCACTCGAATATGGAACTCTTTTCATATACCTCTTTTCTTCATCTGGTTTTCATGATTGGGCAACTAATAACTTAAAATGACAAGCAATGGGGCTATTTATGAGTTTAACATTTTTCATGCCAAATTGTTACAAGACCTTCCCAATATAATTTTTTTTGGGTCAAATATAACTTACCTCCTTCATGATTCCTTTTGATTTCCATGCCAATAATCTTTTTTGCTTCTCTTAAGTCTTTTGTCTTAAATTCACCATTCAAAAGTGCTTTCAAAGTGTAAATCTTTGACAAATTCTTGGTAGCAATGAGCATGTTGTCAATATAAAGTAACAAATTAATGAATGAGCCATCATTTAACTTCCAAAAATAAATGTAACTATCATACTTGCTCTTGGAATAACTATGACCTAGCATAAAAGAATTAAACCTCTTATACCACTATCTTAGAGACTACTTTAACCCATACAATGATTTCGTCAACAAATAAATATGGTCTTTATTGCCTTCAACTTCAAAACCTCAGAGCTGCCTCATTATATTTGCTCCTCAAGCTCACCAAGTAAGAAATCTGTCTTAACATTGAGTTGCCCTTACTTCAAATCATACATGGCCATCAAAGTAAGTAAGACACGTATCGAACTATATTTAATGTCAAGTGAGAAAAACATCATTAAAATCAACACCTTATACTTGACTAAAACCTTTCACAACTAAACATGCCTTATACCTTACATCTTCAACCCTTAGTATACCTTCTTTCTTTTTTAAAGACCTATTTGCAACTAATGATTCTCTTTTCTAAAGGTAGTTTCACAATAGCCCATATGCCCTTCCTACAAAGAGATTCTATTTCTTCATTCACTATAACCAACCACTTAGATGAGTTAGCACTTTAAACTACTTTTGAATATGTAAATAGTTCGTCATCTTCACTAGTTTCTTATGCAACTAAATGAGCATAGGCAACATAGTTGTTATATCTTTGTGGTGATCAAATCTCTCTTCTTGGTTCGTCTTTGGCTATGGAATGATCCTCCTCTCCATCTTCAGAGAAATCTACAATATCTAATGAATTTGATTGGATATGAGAACTCTGCTATTTGGCATCTCGATTAATAACTTTAAACTACACTTGTTTGTACGCACTATCACCTTTACTTACATTAAAAGGACTAGAAGTCTCTCTTTTTCGATGTAACATAAAGGATTCATCAAAAGCAACATCTTTACTAATTATAAATTTTGGTGGATCAAGACACCACAAATGATATCCCTTCACTTCAAATGCATCCCAAGGAAAATGCATTTTTTAACTCTAGGTTCCAATTTCCCCTTATTAACATGCACACATACAGGACATCCAAATATCTTTAAATCAAAGTAATTAGTAAGAGTACCTGATCAAACTTCCTCTAAAGTTTTGAACTCTAGAGATATTAAGGTGCATGATTAACGACATAACAAGCTATAATGATTGCCTTTGCCCAAAAGTCTTTTGACAAATAAACATTGGAAATCATATAATGAGTTCTCTTTAAAAGTGTTCTCTTCATGCGTTTAGTAACACTATTCTACTAAAGAGTCATTCTAACTTTGCGATGATGAACAATGCCTTCATTTTCATAAAATTCATTCAATTCACCTTCACAAAATTTGAAGCCATTATTTGTCCTGAGCCATTTAATTTACTTCCTTATTTGCTTCTCAATAAAGGCTTTCCATTTCTTGAATGTATGGAAAACATCATTCTTGTGCTTCAGAAAGAAAACCCAAACTTTTCTTGAATAATCATCAATGAAATTCAATATGTACTTGACACTACTTTTTGATAGAACCCAAGATGGCCTTTAAAGATTTGAATGAATATAATCCAAAATACCTTTTGGTCTGTATATTGTTGGAGACTTGAAATTGATACGCTTTTGCTTCCCAAAGATGCAATGCTTATAGAAGTCCAACTTTGTAGTACACTATTCACACAGAATGCCTCTTTCACTCAACATAGATAGACCCTTCTTGCTTATATACCTCAACTGCATATGCCATAGCTTTGTAATATCTGCCTTTGAATTAGATGATGTAGAAATTGCAATAGTACCTATAACTGTAGATCCTTGTAAAATATATAAATTTCAAGACCAAAAAGCTTTCATGAAAATGAGAGCATCTTTACTCATTTTTAAAACTCCACCTTCATCAGTGCACTTATAGCCAAAAGCCTTAAGTATTCATAAAGATATGAGATTTTTCTTCAAATTTGGAATATGTTTAACCTGTGTGAGTGTTTTTGCAACACCATAATGAGTCTTGGTTTTAATCGTACTAATCCCAATAATTTTACAAACTATTTTATTACTCATCATAACAACTTTACCTTTAATAAGATTCATAAGAGGAAAATTAATCCTTATTGAGACAAATATGACACGTAGAACTAAAATCCAAAATCCATTCATTAGCAGACTTTAATTTATCATTAGCAAAAAAAATTAATTCCTTCACTCTCATCTTCTACAACACTAAGCTTGAGTTAACTCATTACTTTTGTACTTATCCTTGTCCTTTACTTTTTCTTTATCTTTTAGCTTAAATCAATCTACTTTGATGTGCCCTTTTCTTTTACAATAATTACACACCAAATTTTTATATTTGGATTTATATCTAGATTTAGATTTATGACTATCTACATCCCTTTCATCTAATATGCCCTAAGCCATCAAACTATTAGCTTGACCACTAAGACTCTCCCCAGTTATATCCCAATTGATTTTGTCTTTCAAATTTAAAATAGACTTAAATTCTTTATAAATATAGTCTCTTTACCATAAAACATTATTTTTCTAAAATACTTAAATGACTAGGGAAGAAAACACAATAGTAATCCTTATCCTTAATATGAACATCTATATTACTTAAATTCATAAGTAAAGAATTAAATTTATCAAGATGCCATATTATGGATGATTCTTCAAGTATATGAAGTATATATAAACTCTACTTTAAATAGAGCATATTCTTCACTATTTTCTTCGTATATAAATCCATTAATATCTCCTACAAAACCTTAGTAGTTACCTTAGTAGCTACTTTTCTTAAAACCTCATTAGAAAGATTTAAGATGATACCCGATCTAACTTTCCTGTCAAGGCCAACATATTCCTCATCTGACATCTTTTCTAACTTTTTCTCTTTGCCTAGTAGCGTTATGTCAACTTCGTCTTCAACCAGCATGACTTCTATCTTTAACTATCACATTCCGAAATTGACACTTCATTTGAACTTTTCAAAATAATACTTAGTTATGGTCATGATGACTATTTTCCTAATGAATTAGGCTACAATACTAGTTTTTTAAAAAATAAATTCTAGGTTATAACTTTTAAAAATAATAATAAAAATAAAATAAAGTACAAGAAGAATAACTGAAAATAAAGAACACCAAATTTACATGGTTCAATTAATTTGACCACATCCATAAGTGAAAATGGAAGCAAATATTATTAAAATGGAGAATACAAAAATAGAAAACTCTTACAAAGCCTAATTGACGAAAACCCAAATAATGGATTAAAGACTTTTAAACAAATTATATTACACCTTATTTATAAAGAAAAAAATTAGTAAACTTTACTTAATCTCTCAATGCGAGACTTTTGCCAATAATTTAACATATATTTTCAAGTTTAGTCTTCAAATGATGCCTTAAAGATGCATTCTATAGATTTTAGTAATTTATGACATTGTTTATGTATGTGGACTAGTCCAAGTTCAAATTTCTCAATTATGATACATTCATTTAAATTCAATTATTTGGCCTAGTCAACATTGGTTACCATGAAAGTTATCACCATGTCTAAAAGTGAACATGATAATCTAAAGCATTTAATGGCCTTTTTAAAAGACATTAATACATGCCTTAAATGCCTATGTAATTAACTTAATATAAAGGTAACATGCAACCACAATATAAAGCAAAATTCTATAGGAACAAAAAGAAAAATCATTATGTTTTTTTAAGAAAGAGAGAAGAAACCCAAGCTATGGCTATAAGGTTGAAAAGCCTTCATATATTCATGTATTTATGGTTTGCCATAGGCCACTTTACTCCATATCTCTGACTCTCTAATAAATTGGCAGAGAAAGGACATAGAATCTCTTTCTTATTACCACTAAAAACCAAACCTAAGCTTTAGTCTTTCAATCTTTATCCAAATCTTATTTCTTTCATTCTAATTGATGTCCCACATGTAGATGGCCTCCCTCCAGGAGCAGAGACAACTATAAATGTAAATTTTACATTATTTTCTCAACTAATGACTACTATGGATCTTATAAAACTTATCATTAAGACTCATCTTTGCAATATGAATCCTAATTTGGTCTTCTTTGATTTCACTCACTGGTTGCCATCTATATGTCAAAAACTTGGCATTAAGTTAATGTTTTACTGAGTTTTGAGTGCAAAGCTCCTTAAAAGTGTTCCTTTAATGTAAGATATGATGGAGCCTCCTCTAGGCTTCCCTCTTCCTTCTTCAATTAAGATGTTTGCTCATAAAGCTCAAGCTTTTGATATTATAACATCCTTTGGAAAAAATATTTCATTGCCAAATTGACTTTTTACTTCCTTGAATGAATATGATGCCATTGCCATTAAAGTAATCACAAAAATGGAAGGGTCATTCTATGACTATCTTGAGAGCCAATTCAAAAAGCCAGTGATTTTGACTGGTCTTTATGTCCAGGAGACACCAAACTCCACTTTGGAAGAAAAATTTGCCAAAATGTTAGGTATTATTAAAGCTAGGACTTTAATTTATTATGCATTAACAAGTAAGTGTATTCTCAAGAAAGATCAATTTTAGGAATTAGTTTTGGGTCTTAAGCTCACAAGTTTGCCCTTTTTAAATGCTCTTAAATTGCCAATAGGAGTTGAAACAATGGATTGAGCTCTACCATAAGGTTTTAAAAAGAGAGTTAAGGAAACAAGATTTGTTTATAGGGGTTGGATTCAACAGCAACTATTCTTAATTCACCTTATTACAGGTTGTTTTGTGACTCACTATAGATTTGGATCTCTATCAGAGGCTTTAGTAAGTGAGTGTCAATTGGTATTTCTACCTAATGCAATAGACCAACCATTTAATGCAAGACTACTTGGAGGAGATCTCAAAGTTAGGATGGAAGTTGTAAGAGATGATGAAAGTTTATTCTCAAGAGATGGGATCTGCAAAGCAATAAAAGATGTTATGGATAATGATAGTGAGGTGGGAAAAGATACAAGAGCAAATCATGCAAAACTAAGAAAATTTTTGTTGAGGAAAGACCTTCAAAACAATTATCTGGACTATCCTGTCCAAAAGTTGAATACAGTACTAAAACATCCTAGTGCACGATTATGATGCACAAGTGTAGGTTTTGAGGACTAATGTCTACAGCCTTTCTTTTCATTGGTGTTAATAAAGTATCCTTTATAGAATAAATATAAGTTAGGTATGAATAATAATGTCCATCTACTTATCTATACAAAATATCCTTTGAGGTAAAATCTAAATTTTATGTTTGGTTATGCATTTAAGTTGGTCCAAGTTGTGCATTTAGGTTAACAGGTATGTTGGCTAAAGTAAGGGTCAAACTTGGGCCAAACATTTTCCATTTTAAGAGGGCTAAGGCAAGCAAAGCAGACTTAACCCATGATTAGTAGGGCTATAAATAATTTAAGCCAAGTTAAACTTAAGAGTGTTTGGACTTAATGTAACTTTTAGATTGCTTGAGCTCAAAACAAACTTAAGAAATAGGGTTCAAGCTCAACTAGAAGACAATGTTATAAAATATGTTAAAGCTCGAGCTCATTTCATGCTTTCTAAATGCTAAAAGAGACCATGCTTGATATTATTTAATTTATGAAACAAAATTATATAAATTTCACCTCAATCTAGCCCATTAAAGTTCATAGGCTCTAACTTCAGCAAAAAAATTAAGGGAGGGCTTGAAATTTTATTGAAAAGACCCCCTCTAACCCTTTTATTCACCAATAATGTGGCATTTGAGCTTTTGTGATGAAATCCCTCGTCTTTGGCAAATAAAGGGGTAGGCATGGGGGGAGGAAGGGTTTATTCACTTTCCCCTTAAATTATCTACTTATATCATCGTTATGGATATGTTATACCTAAGGCTAATTTGTAGGCTTTTAAAGATGAATCAAAGTATTAAAATTAAAGCTATACTTTTTCTTAATTAAACCTAATATTGAGTTCATTGCTCATGAGCTCTAAATAGTCAAATTTGACCTTGTCTAAGCAAATTAATATATATTGACTTAATGAATTCATAAAAAATTATCTCTCCCATAATTTCCCAATACCTTTCAAAACCTTCGAAAGGGGGAGGTGACACTTGTTTGACACATTTCTTCATTGTACCTAGTAAAAAAATTAAAAAATATATGAAAAAAATGTGTTATACATTTAATAGACGTGTTAATACTTTTAAATAATGTTTCAAATACATATAAATCTAATTTCAAAATTTTTAATGGACATACACATTTTTTCTCTATGATTATATTTATAAATCATGTATTAGAGAAAAAAATAGTAATAATCGATCAATATCTTTTATTCTCATTATTAAATTAGATAGTTATACATATATAGACATATAATATTTCAACTATGAAGTTCCCGACTTCTCTCTAAGATCTACGAGTTCATGATACTGAGAGGGGGGGTGAATTAGTATCACCACAATTCGCAATTCATAGGTAAGTGAACAACTTCAACCTCTTCTTAAAAGCAAACTCTTTCTCAGACTCGACTAAAGTAGATCTATTGCTAGCTACTAATCACAATAGTCCCCAAAGTTACCTTTCAGACACCTTACCTAGCAGACAATACGGATGTTCTTGTTTAGGTCTTCGTTAGGTTATGGGTTGGCTGATACTTTAGCTGCATTCACAAGTCAATTCAAAACACAGAATGTAAAGCAAATTAAGGACACACGAGATTTATGTGGTTCCGTCAACGTGACGTACATCCACAGTGGTAGGGACTCTCCCTTACCGAGACTATCCACTATACTTGAGAATTTAGGTTACAATGGATGTCTTTAATTCTCTGCTCCTTTCACTATTGCAATTACTAAGCAAGTACAATACAAAGAGTGTCACTTACTGTGTCTACCCTTCTTCTAGCTTGTCTTGCCTCTGTTGAATTGAAAGGCTGCTCCACTGCCGCTTAGAAGTTCACCGCAATGCTCTTTAACCTCTCTTGAAGAAATCTGGAAATACGTTGAGTTCTTTACGTGCTTCGCTGAATTTCTTTTCTACGTTGTTTCACACAATTCCTACTTTCACCATCTCACTATCTGACCCGTCTCCTTGTCTCACAATCTTACTGTCTCACAGCTTGCCTGTCCGTTTCTCTCTCACTGTCCAGCCGAATTTCTCTCTCCTACCGTCGAATTTCTCTCTCTTCTCGCCGGATTTCTCTTTCTTCGTTGGATTTCTCTCTCTTCACCGGATTTCTCTTTTCCGTTCACCCACTTGGCCGGATTTCCTTCCTTTTCTGCCGATGGTCTGCTTTTCTTCGTCCTGCCATTCAGCCCTGTCTAGCTGTCACTCTTCTTCCTGCCGACAGTCTCCAATTTGGCCGTGTATGATTTTTCTCCTTCTTTTCTCTCTCTTCCCTTGTTCTGCTGTCGCCTCACTTGGTTGGCCAAATTGTGTTTTCTTTCTCTCCTTCCCATCGACTCCTCTGTTCTGGCCGTCGGGTTTCTTTTTCTCTCCTTCCCGTCAACTCTTTCTCTCTCTCGGCGGTTCTGTTTTTGCCGATGGTTCTCTCTCTCTTCTGTATCGTTCTGCCGTCGGCCCCCTTCACCAGCCGCTTCGATCATCTCTCTTTACTACCGATGGTGTAGGGTTGCCGTGTGCCTTGCTGTCTCCTCGCCGACCGTCTCGCTGTTATGTCTGTTTCTCTCCTATCTCTGACGACGTCCTTTCTCTCTCTTCCAGGCGTTTTCTCTCTCTTCGTCCAACGGCTTCACTGTGCAGTTACTATTCACTCGACGGCACTATTCACTCTCTTCATCCTTACTGGTGGTGTTCTCCCGTGTAGGGTTTGGTGTTCTCTTTGGTTGGTCGGTTGTCTAAGTTTTGCTAAATGCTCAATATTGCCGATGCACACTGTTCTTTGTCTTCCAAAACCATTATATACTCTACTCCATGAAACCCTGATAGGGTTTACGCGGCGATTTTACGTTCTTGCCCTTCCGTGTGATTTTACCTTTTTGCCCTTCCATGTGGGTTTACTTTCTTGCACTCGTAAACCTAGTTGACAACAATTACAACCCATACAAGGTTGTGGGAACAACAATCTCCCCCTTTGTAATTGTTGGCAACACTTATAATAAAAGTCACTATGCAGCAGTTGAAACTCCCCCTAAATATGCACTCTCCTTTCTTAACAGCTCCCCCTGCACTGTTGCTTCTCTCCCCCTTTGCCAATCAGTTACAAATTTGAAAAACACGCAAAGTGAAGATGGAGGATTTACCTGAACTTCAGGCTTGAGGAGGCATTTGTACAAATAGACTCCATCTGTGCTTTTCAAACAGCTCTGTGGACAGAGGTTTAATTAGAATATCTGAAATTTGATCTCTAGTGCCAACATACTCCAACTGAATTGTACCCTGTTCCACTTGATCTTTGATGAAGTGATACCGGATGTCAATATGCTTGCTTCTCGAATGTTGAACCGGATTCTTGCTGAGATCAATAGCACTTTGATTGTCACAAAGTATACTCACTGGTAATTTCATTTCAACACCCAAGTCTGCCAATTGTCTTAGCATCCATATCACCTGTGTACATGCTGCACAAGCAGCCATATACTTAGCCTCAGCTGTGCTCAAAACAACACTGTTTTGCTTTCTACTTAACCATGCAACACACTTTGAATCCAAGTAGAAGCTACAGCCGCTGGTTGATTTTCTATCATCTATACTTCCTGCCCAGTCTGCATCAGTGTATGCTTGTAGTTTAACAGAATCCATGGTTGGATACCATAAGCCCATTTCCAGTGTTCCTTTAAGGTACCTTAGGATTCTTTTCACTGCCAACAGATGAGACTCTTTAGGATCAGCTTAGAATCTGCTGGTAGTACACACAGCTTGCATAAGATCAGGCCTTGATGCTGTAAGGTACAGAAGGCTCCTTATCATCTTCCTATACTCTGTAGGGCTTGTACTCCTTCCCTCCTGATCTTTTGTTAACTTGCAGCCCACTGTCATAGGGGTACTGACAGATCTGCTATCTTCCACGCCAAACCTTTTCAGCATCTCTTTGGCATATTTCGTCTGAGAAATAAAGATACCTTCTTCACACTACTTTATCTGTAATCTAAGAAAGTACGTCATTTCTCCAATCAATGACATCTCAAATTCCTCACTCATCTTCTGTGCAAAATCTTGGCATAGTTCAGAGTGATCCCCTCCAAAGATGATGTCATCTACATATACTATGGTTATCAGCTGGCCTTTCTCTGAATTGAACACATATAGGTTATTATCAACCGTTCCTCTTCTGAAGTTCAACCTTCTTAAGTACGCATCCAGCCTGCTGTACCATGCTCTTGGAGCTTGCTTAAGACCATACAAGGCTTTCTTCAGCTTGCACACTTGTGTCTCATCCTCACTTATTTGTACTCCATCGGGTTGTTCAATATACACTTCTTCTTTCAGGAGCCCATTCAGAAAGGCAGATTTCACATCCATCTGATAGACTTTATACCTCTTGTGTGCTGCTAAAACTAAGAACATTCTGATAGTTTCTAACCTTGCTACTAGTGCAAAAGTTTCATCAACATCTACCCCTTCTATCTGAGTGTAACCTTTGCAAACCAGCCTGGCCTTGTTCCTCACCACCTTGCCATCTTCATTGTGTTTATTCCTAAACACCCACTTTGTTCCTATGACATTCTTATTAGTGGGTCTTGGAACCAGTTCCCATGTATCATTCTTCTCAATTTGATCCAGCTCCTCATTGATAGCTTTGACCCAGGCTTGGTCTTGAATAGCCTCTTCAACAAATTTAGTTTCAACTTGTGAGAGTAGAGCAGTAGCTCCCACCATTCTTCTTCTTGTTGTAACTCCTGCTGATGGGTCACCTATGATCTGATCTCCTCGATGAGCACTGGTCCATGTTTTCTTTGTCCTTCTTCCTTGCACTGTCTTAGTTGTAAGAGGATCTCTTTCTTCATCTTCAGACTCACTCTTCTCCGAGTCTAAACTTACTTCTTGTTCCTTTTCTTCAGGTTGGTCGGATTCTTCATCTACATTAAAGTCATCTTCTTCATTGTCCTCAGCTTCTCCATTCTGCATTGTTTTCTAGTTCTCATCTATTCTCACATCACTGGTAGTGATTACTTTTCCCAGCTTATATAGGAAAACTCTATAACCTTTTGTCTTTGCTGAGTATCCCACAAAGATGCCTTTATTAGACCTAGCGTTGAATTTTCCCAAGTTTTGTTCCTTGTTCTTCACAAAACATAGGCTGCCAAAGACACTGAGATACTTGGCTGTTGTCTTCTTCCCACTTCATAGCTCATATGGAGTCTTATCAGTATTGGGCCTTAGTAGAACTCTGTTCAGTAGGTGCATGGCTGTAAATGTTGCTTCTGTCCAAAATCTTGTGTGAAGCTTGGATTCCAATAGTAGAGTTCTTGTCATTTCAACCATAGCTCTATTCTTCCTCTCTACCACCCCGTTCTGTTGAGGTGTTCTTGCTGTTGCCATTTGATAGTGAATTCCATGCTTCTCAAGGTAATCTTCAAAAGCTCCATTTGTGAATTCAGTGCCTTGATCTGACCTCAATACTTTGATCTTCTTTCCACTCTCATTTTTAGCCAATCTTCTGTATCTCTTGAAGCATTTCAAAACTTCTGACTTGTGTTTGAGGTGCATGATGCAGGTCCTTCTGGAATAATCATCGACAAACAAGACGAAGTACCTCTCACCATTCAACCCTTTTGTTCTCATCGGCCCACACAAATCAGTATGCATAATGTCAAGCACTGCTTCAGAACTGAACTCTTTGGTCTTATACTGCTTTCTGACATGTTTTCCTTTAGAGCATGCTGAGCAAATATACTCTCTCTCTCTCCTGAGGTCGGGAATATCTCTGAGTTGCATGAGTAGTGGTCAGCTTCCTCATGTTCTTCTGTGATAAGTGTCCTAGCCTCCTATGCCAGAGTTGATTTTCTTCTTCTTTGGTGAGTAAACAGCTACTTGTCTTGTCTTCATTAATCACATATAAATTTCCAGTTGTTCTCTTCCTGGCTGCAATAGTATTGCCTTCTTTACTTTTTACCTGGCAACCTGTTTTTGTGAATATTACCTTATGGTCTTCGTTGCATAACTGATTGACAGATACTAAATTGTATCTGAGTCCTTCAACGTGCAAAACATCTTTCAGCTTTCCTCTTCCAATTTTTACTAACCCCCGACCATTGATGTTGAGTGAATCATCATTGCCAAACTTGACTCTGCCTTCTCTTAATTTTCTCAGCTTTGATAATTTACTCTTATCTCCCGTCATGTGGGAAGTGCATCCACTATCAAGGATCCACTGCTTATCCTTGCAGTCAGCTTTGAGTACAATTTTAGCTATATTAGCCACCTCCCTTTTAGCTTTATATTCCTTCTTTTGAACTGGTTGGAAGATAGCTTTCTCCTTTTTCTCAACTTTGACTACACTGCTTGTTTTCACTGTGCCATTGAGTGCCTTCTCTTACTCAGGGAGAAGTGTCATGCATCTCTTGGCATTATGGCCATCCTGCCTACACCTTTCACACAGTTCTAAGTCTGCCAATATAGCAAACTCATTCTTTGAAACCACTGGTTTGGGCTTCCACCAACAATCCTTGTCAGCGTGTCCTTGCCTTTTACAGTATGTGCAAGAACTCACGACAGGTGTTCTCTTCTGAATTCTGTATTGTCTCCCCCTGTATGCAGCATCATATCTTCTCAAGTTGGAGACATATACTGGCCTTCTCCACCAACAGTTACTCGCCTTATGACCCCAAACTCCACAATAAAGGCAATGACCTTGAAACTGTCTCTTCTTGGGTCTGATCACAACTTGTCTTCTTCTGTTCATCACTTGCTGTGTAGGCAAAGTAGCTGGCTTTTACTTGTATGACTTCCATTTCAATCACGTTCTTCTCCTTCTTCTGTTCAAACCGTACCCTTTGCTGGCTGACCTTTTTTTTCGTCCTTCTTGTTTGCCACCCTAGGTTGCTTCTTCAGATCTTCTTTATTCTCAGCTATCTTCTTCTGAGTCACAACCTTCTCTTTTAACTTCTGTGGCATATTCTCATTTTTCTTTAACCAATGTAGCCTCAGATTGCTGCACTTTTCTCGATATTCTTCTCTCCTTTTCCAGAACTTGTTTCTCCTATCATTTTTAAGCTTCTGCAAGTTCTCTTTGCTGCTTTTGAGTTGTTGTTGAAGTCTCAATAACTCTTTCTCCATTTCTTCAATTTTTGAAGCCCTTTGAGCCAAGCTCTACTGTAAGGTCTTCACATATTTTGATCTGTTCCTCAAATCTTCTCTTCAAATCAATATGCTTAGCCCTTGATTTTCACCGTTTTGACTTTCAGCTTCCTCAGACTTTGCTTCAACTTGTTTTATATGGGCCTCCAACGCTTCTTATGGTTCTGCCCCTTCTGATTATCTCCTTTGAAGCTGCTTCCAGCTAGCTTCAAGATCTTACTCTTCTTCATCAACTTCCTCTTCCTCTTCAGAGGTTGAGCCTACCACTTTGTACTGATGCCATAAAGACATACTCATCTAATGAGTCTTCATCTTCCTCTCATCATCCCTGGGCTTCTTTTGTCTGACCACATAACTCTTGAAGGAGCCTATCATCTTCCTCTGTGGGTTAGCAATCTTCTTATTGGACTTCTTGATTTGAAATGATGATCTTCTCCATCTTGGATTCTGGGCTCATCATCACCATCCTCATCTTCATCATCAAGTTTCACTTTACACTGGAGAAGCAAAGTGTCCAGTCTGCCCACATCGATAACATCTCAAGGACAACTGGTCCTTTTTTTCTTAGACCCCTTTTTGAGTTTTTTTTTTTTTTTTTTTTTTTTTTTTTTTTTTTTTTTTTTTTTTTTTTTTTTTTTTTTTTTTTTTTTTTTTTTTCTTTTTTTTTTTTTTTTTTTTTTTTTTTTTTTATTTTTTTTTTTTTTTTTTTTTTTTTTTTTTTTTTTTTTTTTTTTTTTTTTTTTTTTTTTTTTTTTTTTTTTTTTTTTTTTTTTTGTTTTTTTTTTTTTTTATTTTTTTTTTTTTTTTTTTTTTTTTTTTTTTTTTTTTTTTTTTTTTTTTTTTTTTTTTTTTTTTTTTTTTTTTTTTTTTTTTTTTTTTTTTTTTTTTTTTTTTTTTTTTTTTTTTTTTTTTTTTTTTTTTTTTTTTTTTTTTTTTTTTTTTTTTTTTTTTTTTTTTTTTTTTTTTTTTTTTTTTTTTTTTTTATTTTTTTTTTTTTTTTTTTTTTTTTTTTTTTTTTTTTTTTTTTTTTTTTTTTTTTTTTTTTTTTTTTTTTTTTTTTTTTTTTTTTTTTTTTTTTTTTTTTTTTTTTTTTTTTTTTTTATTTATTTTTTTTTTTTTTTTTTTTTTTTTTTTTTTTTCTTTTCCGCATTCTAGAACCCTTTTTGATTTTCCTTGTGAAGTAAGCCAATACTTCAACTCACTTTCCTCTCCTCCTCATCATGCATCATTAATCTCTCACTGGATGGATTCTTCTTTTTCTTTTTATTCTTCAAAGTGTTTCATAGCTTTGAAAGCTGCCTCGCTTTGATACCCTTGATGTTGAGGAGCTCTCAGTCGACTTATTCTCATCTCAATATGCAATGAGATTTGCACTGAAGATCATGCAGAGACATAGAAGTTGAGATCTCTTATCTCACTCTATGGCTGCCACCGCTTTGAAAGCAACCTCTTAGGCAAATTCTCTCAGAATTTTCTTCACAATGCGATGAGTCCTTCTTTGTTCTTCCCATGACTTCTTCAGGTCGTTTAAACAGCGTCAATAACCCTAGTGAAGAAACTCTTTGAATTGTCTCATTCTTCTGCATTCTGAGAGATTTCATATCTCTCCTTGAACACTTTGAAGCTTAGCCTCCCTTCATTCTGCCATCACTTCAATAGATTTCTGCAATTCTATCCCCCATATTCTCCTTGGCAGATTGCAGTCCATACTTTAGCATATCTCAGCATCTGTTAATGCTGAATGATGACATTTAAGGCCTTTCCATTTATCTTGAATTGGCTTTAACTCCTCTAGGGTGGGTCTTTACCTTCTTCGGAGCACAAAACCTCCTGTACGCATTTCACCACGTTCATTGCCCATGTTGCATAATACCACTTGGCATTCTTGCTTCTCACACATATGATATTTGGTTCCTTAAAGAATTGAACTTCTTACTGTAAAGTGGTGCTAGTGTTGGTACCCGCTTTCCATTTCTCAGTATTGCTGAAGCAGGTCAACTTCTAGAATCCCTTCAAAGTAGTACACCAAGCTGTTAACTTCAAACGTGGTGACTGTGCTCTGATACAATTGAAGTTCCCGACTTCTTCCTAGGATTTACTAGTTCATGATACTGAGAGGCGGGGGTGAATTCAATATCACAAATTCCGTAATTCGTAGGTAAGATGAACAAACTTCAACCTT